>BGPR01000037.1:1361002-1457410 GCA_013235015.1 Araneus ventricosus | reverse complement strand
TATTTCAATATTATATTACTAATATTATAATTATATATTATTATATTAATATTAGATATATATTTCATTATTATATTTAATATAGTCGTAATTCGAAAATTATGGACTCTTATATTAATTTGTTTCTCAAATTCCCTACTAAATAATGCCTCCGACATGAAACAAAAAGTTAATTAAAATTAATCGATTAAGTTATGATTAATTTGGAAAATATTGGTGATGGGGAAATCACAGTTGTCGAAAAATCCTGAACTTGAGCACATCAGAAAGTGAGAGAAAAATCGACTGAAACTAGTCTAGTTAAATGAAAGAGCGTAGAAAGCAAGATAATTTTTTTGCGTGGTAGCCATTTAAATAACAACTGAGCCTAAAGGAAGAAAAAATGTTACAGTTGATTTCAGTGTGATCTCAGTTAGAAGATTGGGAACATTTGCGATTCCAAATGTCAATTAATTTTTTTATCAGGTGTCCTCTGAGGCAGCATACAGAATAACCCATTAATTGTAAAAAGTTTAAGACCTGATATTATGAGTTCTTTACAAATAGCTCATCTGGGTTATCGGATGCATAAGTCACATAAAACGTTACATTTAAAATTGTGAAGCATATAAACATGAACTGAATTCAGTTAATATATTCTTTTACATTATGTGAGCTAATTGAGATTTATAACCCTATATCACTAATAGCCCTTCAAGGTCAAGGATAAATATTCAAGGTTCTCCAGACTAGTTCCCAAATATCTTTAATCGGCTTAATGCGTCTCTATTCATAGACCAGCAATAAATTTGTTTGCACCAAATAAAATCCCATTAACTTCTATCTGATGTATTTTATCGTTGTTTTAAAACACATCTCGAGGAAGATTCATACTAACCAGAAAGCTATTTTTAAATCCCAGTAGCAGTGCTACTACTCCTCAACTCGGAATAAACTGCCTGCCTTGTTTGATTTATCACGAGTTAGTTTTGTATTCATCGATCAGATGGAAGAAAATCAGTGATTTCCTTTCGTTCTTTTTTATCTTTAGTTTTCTAGTTTCTTTGCCTTTGTCGGCAGAGTTTGCTCGTAAAGCGTATTTCACACGCTGAAACAAAAGAAGGTGCTGCAGTGTAAAATATGCAGTCGGTTCTCTTTTAGGGCACATTCTGCTTTTTAGAATATCTCTTATCTTGTTTTGTCTTATGTCTCCCTCGAGGCATGTTTGATATGTTAAATTTATAGCATGGAAATGCTCTTTAAATCACACGATTTCTTGTTGCCTTCATTTTCTTCTCGAGATTCTGGAATGAATACATTTTATTTCCATTCTTGAAAGTGTTTCTGTTTTGTTTTCAATGTTCAGCACTTTTAAAATGCAGGAGGTACGAAATTTATTTCCGGAATAATTACAGCCCCTGGCCTGAGAGGTGTATCTTTCAGCTAAATTGTACCGTTTTGGGGATTCGGGGAACTTGAAATTTGAATTGGAAATAAAGGAAAGGCCCATAATTCATTTTTGTCGATTCCTAAAGAAAGGCAACACCTAAAAGAAGATAAGACTTAAAATAGAAAATAATACATATCATGCTTTTGAATATATAAATTTACTTTTAAGCAAGTATTAATTTTACAGCTTTCTTTTCGCCATTGTCTCGTCTTAGCAAAGTTTCGGCTAAGGGACCGAAGGGTTCCAGGTTCGACATCCGTTATCACGGAAGATCCCTCTGTATATGGACCTGGTGCACGTTAAGTCTGTTGAGGGTTCAAACGTTATACCACTGGTGTGGAAGTTTGGAGAGGGTTGCCGGCTCAGGTGTCGTCGTTGTGAAGCGAGGGTTCAAAATTACGATATTCATCCAAAATAGCTTTAGCGTATGTTCCAAACGTGACGTTTACTTAAATAAATACGCTGAAATAACCACAGCTGTACTTTTATTACGTTTTTCCAACCATTTCAGTAACATGGAATCTTTTAGGAAGTATTTTCAAAAGGTATTGTTAATAAACAGAATTTTTCGGGAATTTCTGAGTATAGAGCTATGTTCTCAGTTGCTGTTGGCATATGTTAAGTTTCTTCACATCTCCATAAAAAATTATCACCAACTAATGAAGCATTTATAGAAGCATATTCTACAAAGTTTTATTTCTAAGAATTTCAAATTCCACAATGTCCATCTTCATTGGTCCGATTAATTTTAAAATTACGACAAAGATGATTTGTCATATTTAAATGTACATGATTACTCAATGAACTAATACTTATTATTCAATAAACTGTTACTGAAAACGAATTATGATTGCATCTATAAATAGAGCTTTGTCATCGGGAATTAAAATAGCAATGAAGATGACATTTTCCTCATAGTAGGAATGTTTCCCAAATAAAGCATAACAAATGTCGTATACTTCTACAATATAGCATGTTTTGTGTTTAGCTTCGGCATACATTGAAGAGAATGGATAATGTATTTTGGACGAATTCTGCCGACCAATCGAGTCCGAAAGTTGAAACAGATCTAGAGTCATATCCCGGTTTTCGCCGATAATCCGCGCACCGATTTTGACATAAAATTCATTGATTTCAACACAAAATTCCTTAATTTCGACATTCATTTTGCCGACTTCAACGCACCCATAACTGAATTCGAAAACAATGACGAAAGAAACTCTAACGAAAAAAAATAAATAAATAAGCCAAAAATTCTGGCTGTCGATGTGACTTCAGAAACAGGTATATTTTGTTCGTCGGAGAATGTATTCGTTTCGTGTTAAGTGATTCTTATTTTATGTTAAATGAAAAAAAATGCATGAAATGATATAGTATTTTGTGAGGACCGCAATATTATTTCGTGTCAACCGATTTTTCATGCTAAGCATTTTCGTGTTAAACGTTTTTCTCTATAGTTTTGTTTGTATAGACAGTAAAAAGTGTTCATTTTGATCGAAATCGAGCTCGTATGCAGAATAAAATTTGGAATATTCTCGTTCTCGTAAGAAATAAAAAAAATAGTTTTTTTCTATTGAAGCAACATGGCAATAACCTGGAATAAACATCATGTTTACATTCTGAATCGATGTTATGTACAGGTAAAAAAAAGAAGAAATATATGCAGACATAAAATGTCGCTTTGATCGCAATATAACCAAGCATATAAAAAAGTTGCAAACATAAATTACCCATGTTATTACAGTATAAAGGTCGTGAGAATGTTGGGTATGCTGTTGTTCAAAATATATTTTACATATTTACTGAATTATTCTTTCAGTTAATGTGATGCACCTCTGTTTATTGAATTACTTTGCTTTTTTCAGATAAATATTCAACTTTCATTTTAAATTTATATACGAAAATGTGCCATCGTAGATTTTGAAGCATATATAATTACCCAGACAATGAAGTTTCAAAATAAAAACCAATAATTTAAAAAAAGGGGAAATATTTCGCTCTGAGATAAATAAATGTCATAAAATTTTAGTATTTTTTCAGGTTTAATTGGACATTGTATACATTATGTATATACGGACAAAAGTAAATTTTTAATTATTTCTATGATTGTTTTATTGAATACTCCCGATTTCTGTTTTCATACACTTTTATTTGTCTTGCTTCCTGTTTGTAGACATGGAATTGATTCTTCACTCTCCTCTTGACGTTCTAGAGTTTTAAAATTTTGTAGACTTATGCGTTCTCGATGAGAAATTATAATTTCTCAGAGTAAATTATCAGTTAATACGTTGATTTGAATAAATTTTCATTTCTTACGATTGAACACGCCACTTGGTAAGGAATTTGGGGAAAATCGATTTCAAGACTCCAAAATATTTATAATAATAATTTATAGACTGAAGAGTTGAAAATAATTAAAATAAAGAAAAATTACACTTTTTGATATACTAAAAAATGTTTTTAAAACCTGTTTGTAATATTATTAATTTTTACCGCTCCACATTTACCGAAGAAAACGGGCTCAAAGAAAATGCTCAATTCTATTAGCGTCCATGATGAAGCAACACGAGGGTTATCTTGGGGCGGACCTCCTAATTTTGAGCCCCAGATCAGATGGCGAGGAGACGCCTGAGCTTGCCCCTCTTCTCCAAATTTTCGCATCGCACCAGCAGAAGGACGTTTGTCCACTACGTACGATTTAGCGTGCAACAGGCCCTAAACACTGCGGATCTTCAGTGGAATCGGGTTTCGAACCTGGAACCCTTCGTCTCCGAAGCCGAGACCTTACCACTAGGCCACCGTAATAGATTAGTATTAAATGAAAGGAAAATTAGAAATATATTTGTATAAAAACACCCTGGAAAATATTAAGAAATTAGGTTTCATTATAATTATTTACCCTGATGATAGATTGGATCTTACGGGGCGTACTGTCAACTTGGGGAGCTGGATAATAGTGGTTTTTCCTCCTCATCTTTCGATCTGGTTTTCAATGCTGCAAGGCGTGGTTCATCGATATTAAGTTCTTCAACCCAGTGATAAACAGATTATCACTGGGTTGAAGAACGAAACTAATCTGTTTATCACTGGGTTGNNGAACGAAACTAATCTGTTTATCACTGGGTTGAAGAACGAAACTAAACAGATTAGTTTCGTTCTTCAACCCAGTGATAAACAGATTAGTTTCGATGAATAATATAATTGTTCTCTTCATAAACAGGTTCGGTAATAAAACATCCATGTGCATAAAGATGACGTGATTATCCAAGATAGTATTATAGACCACAGCTACTGGTCAAACACCTGTGGCTGATATATACCCCAAGAACAAGGTGCCATCCTCTAACTTCACTGATCTTTGGACAGTTATGTCGAGGGTTATCAGAGACATGATTATATTCTTTACCAAACTTCCATGCCATGCTCAAATGTGCGTCACTAAAATGCACCACTGGGAATAATTCTGATAATAAAAAGAACTTCCATTAGAAAACTGAAAACATGATACATGGTTTGTTTAGCTGTATAAATAGATTTTGAATTTGTTCAAACATTATAAATCTCTCTGAAGAACTTCAATCAATTCAGAACTTAATTATTAGTTAATTGATTAACTTAATTAAATTTTGATTCCTTCTGAGTGGCGCCGTTTGGTAGTGAATTTGAGAAAAAATAGTACAAGTTTTCGTGATATTTATATTAATAAATAATAGATTAAAAACTAAAATGTAGAAATTGATTAAAATAAAAGTCTGCATTCTGCACTGATAAAAATATGTTTTTAAAAGTAGTTTTTACTAAATTTATGGTTTTGTTTCCAGAATAAGGAATTCTGAAGTTAACTCGCTTTAATATTATTAAAGCATTCTTTTTTTAAATGATTTTAATAATTACATTGATTTTGCATATTAAGCAAGCACTGTGTTTTTCCCAAAATTATGACAATATTTACATGGTTATACTTTCATAACATGACTAAGTAAAAAAAGTAACGACTTTTATGAGATCAAGTCGGTTCTTTCATATATTTCTTTCAAAATCAAAATGTATTTATTAGAATTTGTTAATTAAAATTTCATTGCTTTAATGGCATCTAATATATCACTAAAATAACTAGATGAAGCTAATTAAAAATATTATGAAATAGATAAGATACAAATCGTAATAATTAGACACATAAAAGATGAAACGTTGTGCGCTTATAGCGTATTAAAATTTACATTCAATCGGCATCAAATTAGTGATATTAAATATCATTTAATTAATCAAAGTAATTTGGAAAAATGCAAAAAGGCAAAGCCCATTCAATTATATATTGGGGAAGTTTGAATGAAAAGGCATTGTTAATGAGTTGCTTCATTATCAGACTGTTCTTTTGAAAGCAGCAAATTATAGACGTTATTAAAACTTAGTAATTACTCAAAATGAAATAATAATTAATAATCTATAGAATCGTCAATGAAATATCTAAACGAATTTTTAGTGGATAAAGAAAATCAATATAAGGAAAGGATAGTTTCTCGGAGATCATTTAATTAAAAAAATATTTCAATTTGATTTGTAAACGATGGTGATTTTTACTAAAAATTTTTTAAGAAAGAAACCATTTATCTAAGGAGATTATCAATTGAGACTAAACACGAATCGCGTGTGTTTGTCTGCAGCTGTTGTATGCTTTCCCTATAATCATAAAACTGCAAGATGAGAAATATTAAGTTTCTAACAATAAGCAAGATGAAGTTATCAAAATACTCTATGTTGTATTGCGGTATGGTATAAAGGCATACGTAATCATTTTGGAGTCAATTCAAGTTAATCTAAAAGTGATGTGTCTATAGTAATTGCACATCTCAGCCAGCTGTGTAGTGGAGGCGGAACGCCACTACGACACTGCTTTCTAATTTTTTAACTTGCCAGAAACGCCGTACTGGCCCTGCATTTTTTTTACGAGAAATAAGTAAGAAAAATAAAATGCAGACATGACACATTTCCGCGGAAACACGGATTTCAGCTTTTTCGGAATCGGATTTTACCATTCTTAATTTTCTTGAATATAATAATTCCACAATATTTTTAAAATTTCAAGAACTTTTTGTTGAAATTTATTCGTTTTATTGTTCAATTAATCATACTTATTTTTTTCTCGGTGTTTTTGTTTGGAACAATTCATTATTTATAAAGTTCAGCTTTTTTTTTTTTATCTAAGTCTTTACTTATGAATGCCATGATTTTACTTCGACATTACTTAATTTGGTATAACTTGAAATCAACAAAAATTTCTAATAAAATTATTCTTTAACACTTTCATTATTGAACTACAGCACACATAATGTGAATGTTTGATCAAAAATAAAATAACTGTATCGTACGCTTTCTTATTTCACGATCTCAATAATTCCTAGATAAAATATTTTTTACATTTCAAATGTTAAAAAAAAAATGTGAACTGATTACCTGCTTTCTTTATGTTACCCCCAGCAATATTATCTAGGTCAGAGCGTCCAGTCACTGCTTAATGTACGACCGACCACAGACGTGAGCCAACATTTAGCCGCTCGTTGCTTTGTCTCGAGCTGTGATATCGCCGTCTTTCCTCTCTTAAGATGGAGTGAACTCATAAGATCGATAGCTTTAAAACAATATTCAAAATTGGGTTTTTTCATCTCGTTACTTCTGTAACATCAATTGCGCTTTGTCTATTTTGAAATCAATTGATGTCCTTGATAAAAGAGAAAGGTGTCGTAAGAACATAGTGTAGAACGACGTACTGTCAGACGGCTTTCACACAGATATTAAACCACGCCAATTCTTCTAAAATGATATCATTAGAAGGTCTAGAATAATTAACTTTGAGTTTTGATAAAGCATAGATAAGCAAGATATGCATGCTGCCAGACGTTCAAGCTATTTTTTCTATTATTCTACTATTTTGATTTAATTCCTGTTAACAAAAGCATTATATTTAGTTAAATTTCTATAAGAAGTCGACGCTAAATCATTTTTAATTATATATACGCAATTTAGGTTTCAAATCATAGGCTTTTTACCAGATGGACAATTTCGCAATTTAACAGGCGATCATGTGTATTAAATATTCCTTTAATAAACATAACATTAAAACAGCATGAAAATAACAAGTCAATTGTTTCTACTGAAAAACACAGTCGATGGAAGCTTCCTTATCATATCCAACAAATAGGTCATTCTAATAGATCAACATTAGAAGCATATCCTCTGACAGCTTGGAACTGCTGCCCGGAAGCCTCAGCAGAAACTAGAACTCGCAGTAGCAACTGAAACTTGAATGGCAGTAGAATCTGAAACCTGAATGGCAGTAGAAACTGCCCTATTAGCACAAGATGCTGTACAATATTGCTGCGATATCCTCACGATATTGTGCGGTATTCAGAATATCGAATAACATCGTGAGGATATCGTACAATATCTTGTGCTAATAGGGTGACACCTGAATGGCCGTAGAAACTAAAACCAGAACTGCATTGTAGACAGGTAATGTTAGGAGGAGCTTAAATATCCGTTTCTAGAACATCGCTTCACTTGAACTCTTGCAGAAAAAAAGCCCTCTCATGGCTGCCACAGGCTGATAAGAATTGATTCATGGCCCAAACCAGCTGGTAATGCAATACTCGAAAAGATTCTGTAGGCATCTAATATACAAAAGAAAATGCTTTCAAGGGATTCAAAATAATTTAACTTAACTAGAAAGAAATGCCTTTTCTTTAAAAAAGCAAGCAAAAACTTATAATGTTTTGAAGTATTGCAACTATTTTTTAAATTTAATTTCACAAAAATAGTTGAATATGAATATAATAAGAAAAATAATTTCCATAAAAGTCCATGCTATGAAATTTAATCCGAATATTTTTCAAGCTTCACAATGGCTGGATAAAAGAACGGAATAACTTATTTTATATTTTTAGTTCCAAAGAATTCCCTAATTAAATGCATTTTTTTCACAGTTTAATACAACTGAAATCTAGGTGATAAATTTACTGAAGAGGAAACTCGTTAATTGCCTAACTTCATAGTCCTGTGAAAAATACAAATTTTTTATAAACATCGGAAACTTAAAACGGCGGCAAATATTTATTCCAAGAACAAGCCTACCAAAATCAATACAAATATTTAAAGAACTTTCCGAAAAATCCTTTTCTGACATCTATATATATTAAACTCTATGTATGTATAAAAGAAGTGGGGGTAAGAGTACGCAGTCGGCTAAGAGTACACAGGGATTTTTTTCCCTGTTGGCAACAGTGCAAGCAAAAGAGAGTGTGATGATATCAACACGTGTGTTTTCAGCTCTCTCAAGAGACCGTCATTATTATTTTCATCCTTGCTGTCTTTTAATTATCAGGTAATGTTATGATGTAATTTTTCTGTGAAGAAATCTTAATTTTTTTGTAAATTCTTGCTTTCTAAGTAAATATCATTATGAGGTTTGTTTCCTTCCGAACAACGTGGCCACGTTAGAATTTAACTTTAGTGGATGCTACGGCCATCTATGGACGATTTAGAGAAGCGGCTAAGAGTACGCACAGACCAGATATGCGTATTCTTATCCGCTCTGTGATTTGAAGCAGCCATTCCAACAAAACTTTGCATTTTATTTTATAATCATTATTATTATTATAAAAAAATGAGATTGGGATAATAATCTGAAGAGCTGTTGTCTGGAGAAAAAGTTTCATGCCCATAGAAAATTCAATATGGATGAGACTGGTATCTGAACAGTCCCCAATATAACACCGAAGGTGATAACACCAAAACGCAAAAAAAAACTGTTTCTAAAATTTCTAGTGCAGAAAGAGGTCAAACAGTCACTGCTGCATGAGTGCTACAGGAGTTTTCGTCCCGACTGCATTGATTCTTCCTAGAAAGAGAATGAATCCTCTTTTGTGCAAAGACACACACAATGGAACTTTGCCCCTGATTACATGAATTCCCATTTGTTCATTGACAGGCTGAAACATTTTGTCAAGCATGCTAAACCGTCTGCAGAAGACCCTGTTCTGTTAATATCAGATAATAACACATCCCACTGCTGACTATCTGCAGTTTCGTTTTGTCGAGAGAATCGTTTCTTACTCTTCCACAACATGCGAGTCATGTGCTACAGCCGTTGGATAAATGCTTCTTTGCACTTTTGAAAGCTTTATACTCATCTGAAGCTGAAAATGCCTCGTACAATGTCCAGGAAAAGTAATAACACTGTACGAAGTTTCATGGATTTTTCAAAAAGCTTCTAGCGCCACTACCAGGGTTCAACTCGCAGAAAAGCTTTCCGAGTTACAGGTATTGAGCTATACAACCATGACATTATATGTGAGGATTGCTATTCTCCTTCATTAGTAACTTTAGCACCTTTGATTAACGATTGCACAGTTGCTGTTGCACCTGAAGAGAATGAAGTCTCACCTTCCACTTCTCAGATAAATGTCAGTATCCAGTCAATCGTGCTACTTCCTCGACATGAACAACGAGGAGCTAAAAGGAAAAACGAATCTCAAAAATCTGAGATCATGACTAATTAGAGAGAAACGAAAAGGAAAAGGTAGGATTAGAGGAAGCAAAGGCCAATCGAGCTCTTAAGAAAAACAAAAATGGAGACAAAACTAAAAAAGGAAAAGCCCTGAAAGCAAAGAAAAAACTCATTCTGAATTCTATCGAAAACTCAGTTCCCTCAACAAGTTCGGCAAATAATGAGGGGGCAATATGACTAGGCTGCGAACAAACATATGATGATGATTGGATCCAGTGTGGATTATGTAAGGAGGGGTGGCATGAGGAATGTTCCAGTTACGAAGGCAGTGGAGCATTTGTATGCGACTACTGCTAAATTTTCGGGGTGCATACTCTTTGCCTCACGTCCTGCGTACTCTTACCCGCCACATCGGGTAAGAGTACACATTTGGCATTTTTTTTCTTTGAGTTTCGTATTACATATTTTTTAAAGCTAAAATTTTCATTTTGTGTACCATTCTTTCTAAGTTAATAAACTATGATTCAGTATATTTTCGAGGCTCTCACTTTTCAATTCTCATTTTTATAACGAAAAATCCACTATGTGCGTACTCTTGCCCTCATTTCCCTTATGTTTGTTCCAGCATCACTTCCGAATGGCTGCGACAATTTTGATGACACTTGGCACTCAGGTTCCTTATTAACCAACTTGAAGTATAGGAGGGGTAAATTAGCCCTAACACAGTGCCTCAGGGTAGGGTGGGGCAAAATCCCCAAATTGCATATAACAAATAGACTGGTTGACATGCCTCACGATTTTGATGAAACTCGGTACACAGATTCTTCATTAGCCGACTTGAAGTACTGTAGGCGTAAATATGGTCTAACCCAATCCCTTTGGGTAGCAAGGTGCAAAATTTCCGAAATACATATATTACAAATAGTCCGATTGACACGTTTGCCGATTTGAATGGCTTGGGTGATTTTTATGGAATTTGGCGCACATATTTCTAATTAGGCAACTAAAAGTCCTATAGGGTAAATAAACGCTAATTCAATCCGCCAGGTTAGTGTGGGCAAAGTCCTTTTAATATATTTAATAAATAGCTCGATTTGGCATGAAACTTGATATAACTGGGTCAATTTTGATGACAGTGAGTACATATATCACTATTAGGCTCACGAAAAGTAATGTATGGGTGTATAATCAAATTCTTCAAAGAAGGGTGGGGCAAAATCGTCAGAATGGATGTAAATTCTTGTGTCTGTTGACATGCCTTTCCATATGGCTAGGTCAATTTTGGTCAAATTCGGTACATATGTTTCTCAGTGGCTGATTAATAATTCTCTGTGTGTAAATAAACGCTAACCCCATCTCTGAAGGTAGGGTGGGGTAAATTTGTTTAAATATATCTAACAAATGGGTCGATTGGCATGAAATTTGATACAGATAGTGAAATTTGGATGACACAGGATACATATGTTTCTCTCAGGCTGATTAAAAGTACTGTAGAGGTAAATAAACGCTAATCCAATTCCTCAGAGTAGGTTACGGAAAAATTCTCAAAATACATGTAAACCCTTGGTGCAATTACCATATTGTTGGATATGGCTATGGAGTTGTTTAATTTTGGTACATATACTTCTAATTAACTAACTAAAAATACTGTAGGGCTAAATAAACGCTAATCTGAGCTATGAGGTTAGGGTAGGAAAAAGTCGTTTAAATACATGCGGCAAATAGACGATTCACATGAAATTTGATACTGCTTGGGCAATTTGACGAAACATTAAACATATGTTTCTCACAAGTCAAACAAAAGAACTTTAGCACAAATACTTACTCAATTAGGGTAGAACAAAGACATAGGACGAATGACACGAAACTAGATACTGCTGGAGCGATTTTGTTGAAACTTTGGTACGCATACTCCTTTTTAATCGGCATGAAGCACTATTGGGGGTAAATAAGCCCTAAGCCTTCAGGGTGTGTTGGGTCAATTTCTCTTAAATAGACGGGGGAAAAATTGGATTGAAATGGAGAAAAAGGGAAATGAAGTATAACTTGCAGGTTTCAACATGTCGAAATTAAAACATGTCGGTATTAAATCTTTATTAATCAATCCTTCAGGATGAAAACTGCCGATAAGATATGAGGAAATGTTTATTTAGAACGGCTGGAGCAGTTTTGGGGAAACATGTTTCATTATTTGATTTAGACACATTAAATGTGAAATTGTTATTTTAAAAATTACTCGAACATTGTTCAACAAAAACAAAAAAAGAATACTGTATTAAGAAATGGGCAGTATATCGCACTCTTCTGGGTTGAGTGGAGGTCAGTCATTGAAATACATCATGCAAATGGATCAATTATCGTGAAAGTTTTATCGTAAGGGTTCTTAAAATAATAAGATGGCCTCCACAAAATGGCTAAAAATGCAAGAAATATATGTAATAATGTATACTATGAAATTAGACAAATTAAAGAAATTTTTGTACTATTAATTTATGGATCTTTTCATAAAAAATTCATTCTCGCAAAATATGTCCTTAAAAAATAACATTAATAAGCATTTTGTTATTAATAAATGATAATTCAGATTCCTGTCTTACAAAAGGTTTTGACCTGAGAAAGACCAACGCCGGGTCTCTGCTAGTATTAAATAAAGTAAAAAGAGAATAAAGCGTAGGAAAATTTTTTTCGAGATGTTCTTGTTGCATAATTTAAGGAATTTATTTTAGCGTATCTTTTAAGACGTAACAAATGCGTTTCTGTCAGTCTTTCGAAGCGAGGCCACTAAGAGCATTTTTACCGAGAAAAGGATTGCAAACAAAGAATAAGTAAGCCAAGTTGTATTTTAGGGAGGAAATATAGCTTTCAGATCGTGGTTTATTCATCGAATAAAAAGTCATTTCCATATTCATGAGTTTTTGTGGAAGAAATACGACAGCCGTCGATTGCAAATTTGGAATTTGAGCAATATACTGAGAGAGCGCGGACAAAATAGCAGATGAATCTCATCCAACCAAAAGATTTTCGCATACGTTCTAATCTATTTAATTTTAGAATAATATTTGTAACTAGACCTCGTTTCAATTCTTGGTGAGGTCCCGGTTTCTGGGCCTCAAGGTACCAATTTCGAAACCCGATTCCACAAAGATCTGCCTTGTGCACGGGTACGTTAAATATATATAACGACAAGGATCAAAAGTTCTCCAAATGCTGTGGCGCGCAGGGAGGAAGACGGTGAACTGCTTCATATGTCACCCTCTTCATCTGATCGTGATTCAAAATTACAAGCAATGTCCATAAATCTTCGCTTTCCTTAAAAAAATGACGTTAATATAAATAAACAGTTACCATTTGTAACTTATTTAGTCAACAATATAAAAAAAGTACAAAGTCTTATACAAAGAATAGATCATTTATTGGTAGCTTAAGAACCATAAAACCTTGACAAATACCTATTCTAAGAACTAACCAAATCAAATCGATAGTTTTTAAGCTTTTTCTCAGAAATCTTTATTATAGACATAAACATAAAATACAGCAAATATGGAACAGAAAAGAAGAAAAAAAAAAGATTTCGAGTTATTCTTAGTTTTGCGTTATTTAAATACTTTATTTTAACATTTCTTGAGCAATGCGTTTCTGCAAGTCTTTCGAAGCTCAACCACTAAGAGCATCTTTACCCGGAAAAAGACAGCGAAGAAAAGACAAAATAAAAAGAGACGCGAGTTGTAATTTTATGGTGGAAAGATAGCTTTAAGAACGTGGTTTTATATGCTGCATAAAAAGTCATTTACATATTCACTGGTTTTCAAGAAAGAAATATGACTGCCACCGATTGCAAAATTTGAATTCGAATAATATATTGAGTAAGAAGACAAAGCTAAAAAAGAAAGGACGAAGAGGAAAAAAACCTCACGATGTCTCCCCGTCTATTTAAATGTGCATCAATATTTGCAATATATGTAGTCAGCAGTGGGAAATAGATGCTGTTGGGTTCGATGGCATTTTATGAGTGTTTTTGTTGTCTAAGACAGCAAGAAAAGGGCCATTACTCTTCACGTAAGTGCGAAGAAGACAGTTGCAGGGCGACACAAGTTTTCACGACATGTCGACCCAAAATAAGAAGCTTGTTATGTTTTTATTTTATGCCTTTACTACCGCTTGGTGCAGCAGATTTGAAAGATTTGATTTCAATGTCTCAAAAGAGTCTGTTCTTTTTAACAAAAGAAGATGGTTGATGATTTCTTTCGTGAAAGATTAAAAATGTTTTTTGTTTTCAGTTTTGAGGAATAGGGCATTTATCTCAAGACTATACGTTATTTTCTTTGAAATAATTAGGCTCAAATCTCTAAAAATAACTGGGATGGTGAATATGGTGGCATGTTATAATTTAAGAATTCAGAGGTGAAAATCTCTGCTTTCATAGTTATATATAATAATCATTTTTTGAATTTTTATAATGCGAATAGATCCTAAATTCTTTAAAAATATTCATCGGTATCGTTTTGTAACAGTTGGAGATTAACGCGGCATTTTGCAAGATTAAACCAGTTTATGTTTAATGGCCTATCCATTATTTAATTGTGATGACTTATGACATTACATTTTTAAAAAATACTTATTTATATATTCATATTTACATATTAGTATCAATAATGAAACGAAAGAATTGAAAATGTTCATATAATGAAATTTTCAAATAAAAAGGGATTATCTAAGATAAAGGCAAGTTTTTCATTGTATTGAATGGTATGTTTTCTTTCAGTTTCTTCCAATTCAACGAACTTATCTTTTTGGATGTAACAATTCTCCATCGGAAAAGAAATAAAATGTTGTAAACTCTGTAACAGAATCAAAATCCTTAAATGGAAAGTTCGGCATTATAGAAACTGATTCATCATTAAATAACAGACAGCAGCAATTAACGGATTATGAAAGCCGAACTGAAATTTTTCCTCATAAAACAATTAGTCTCATTAAAACATTTTGTTAGTCTTTCTTTCGAATTCTGGCAGTTGTCAACGCCAGTAAATAAGGTCCCTCACAGAAAATATAACAGACGCACCAGATTTCATGATAGACTTAAGAAAAAATACGACTCTTAAAAACCAACCGTATAACTCTGCTTCCCTCTGAAATGTGGAGTTCGAAAGAAAATATGTAAAGCGATAGACTTCATAATGTTGGATCATTCTAATGAAACTATACGAAATATGTGGCGGTAACCAAGTTCGGCTAAGGCAGAGGGAATCAGTATCAGTTGAACTGAAACAGCTACTACGAAAAATATGGCTGAAATTTGATTTATTGTGCAAGCTGTGGTTTAAGTTATAAGAAATAATTAAAATATATAAATTAACAAAAATTTGCATCACAAGAAGTTTCAGATAATTAGTAAAAACAGTTAGCACTTGCAATGTATTAACCCTTTAATGGTCGCGTCGTCATATTGAAGTGCATCGAATTATCACGTTTTTAGGCTTACAAACTAAAATTTAATCATTAATTAGCTTCATAATTTGATAAAAATATTACGTAGAATCCATAGGCATCTCAAGTATTCTATGGCTTCTTAGATGAATGAAAGCGACAGACCCATTCCAAAACAGGAGGGGGCATCTTATTAGATAGCAAAAAAAATCGACTTTTAAGGGGTTAAACTGAAAACCTGAATAGACAAATACTTTATTCAAAATCAGAAAAATACCAATCTTTTAATAAGGGCTAGAACATCGTCAAATATCTTAAATTAAAACTGTTTTTTATCTTTCAATGCATTCTTGAAATTATTCATGTGGAAAAAAGGGAGTTGCTCATATTTCCCTCTCTCTTTGGATAAATATGATCTACCGACAGTTAATTACTCAAGATACTGTTACTCCATGAGCCAATATTTATTCTACTGTACATTAAGGAAATCCATTGTAAAGTTAGATTTTACATTGAAATATGAGACATTTTAGGCATTAAAAAATTTTATGTGTTGAAATATTCTTTGTGACGGGAAGAATACTTGAATAGAAAGTGATATTTGAACGAATTTTGAATAAACATTTTAACAACGATATTTTATTATGTAGAATCAAGAAATAAATTAAGCTTTCCAAACATTCAACTGTTCTTTTCAACAGTGCTTTTTGTAGCATCCATTTATACTTATTGTAACGAAAATTGTTATCACTTAATATAAACTTTAAATAGTTTTTTACTCTTAACTGTAAAGTTTTAAAGCTGAATTGTATCTATTACACGACTTGGTATTCTTCATCTTCGATGAATTCAGAATTCTAATCTTTGGAATTAAATGATGATCGCTTCGAAACCTTTAATTTCTTTTTCTGTTTCAATGTACAATATTCTCTCAATAAACCTCTCATTCACTATATTAAAATCTATGAAATAATTCGAATTCTCATGTAGTAACAACCGAATTATGTGTTAAAGTGTACACTTTTCTTGTATTGTCTTCCTGAGTTATCTCACTACATACGCACGAAAATACAGATAGATAGGCAGTCAAGAATTTGATGAATTTGCTACAAAGTTTGATACAGATCTGCAAATCCAGGGTTAAAAACCGTGTACAATATTTCCTCTACCTACCTCGTTGATATTTTGAGTATCGCGTTCACAGACCAACTGATAAACTTAATTCAAAAAATGTTTTTTTTCCAGATTCGGGGATCTCAAGCTTGATAATCCATCAAAATATCTAGGTTAAATTTTTCATGACAGCAATACTTTCTTTGCCAATACTTCGCATACGAAAAATAAAAATTTAAGGCATGATACAAAGTGTCATTGCTGATATCAGGAGCCAACTCGACGATGTTTTAGGTTGATAAACTGTGGCGCCTACAATACTGGGTACACAGCGAATAAAAACGTTCAGGTGTGCTTGAGAAGCACACGTTTCGGGAAAGTGTTGAACCGGTTTTATACAGATCTGGATTATTTTGGAATTTAATGTATAAAAGGGATTTAATGCATAGTATTAAAGGGATTAAGGTCAATAATATAAATGCGTTTAAATGTCATTTTGAAATTCGTTTCTTTCGAATAAATCCCACATTTAAATATGTTTGGTCATTTTTTCCGTAGTTGTGGTATTGAATTTTGCAGAGGGATATTCCGGTTCAGGTTTCGTGATCAACATTTAATCACTGCTCAAAATTACGTAGTCGGTCACAAACTAATCATCTTATTGCTTCAAAGCGGGTTGTTAGTATAACTAAACTAAACCCATCACCAATAACTGTTATCACTTCAAAAATGAAATACTTTTCAAATCGGAAATACAAATTTCGGGAGAATGATAGCTCTTGATTACTTTTTATACAGGTTGATAGGAAATTTGCAAAGACATATTGCAGTTTGTTGACCACCATTGAATTATGGAATTCATATTATAGCAGATTTTGAAAATTGTAATATATACGTACAAAACGTGTTTACCAACCTCATTACTTAACTTTTCACCGAAATTCATATAGATAGAGAAAAACCTGGACTTTGCTTCTTCCAGCATAGTTATCTTATTCCGAGTTAGTCATGGTGAAGTGTTTTGGTGACAAGTTACCAGCTAAAGAATGGAAAATATTTGGTCCATAGTTTGTTTTCATCTATGCTTCTTTAAGCGTGATGGATTTGTACACAACAAATATGTGGGTTGGATACTTGCTTCGATATGAAGCGTTTCTGCCAGCGGTTCTGGCTTGCATTTCGTCATCATCATCAGGCCATTGTTCTCATCAGTATCTGACATCTTAATTTTGATGGAAACCTAAAAGAGTGATTCGTCCTCATTACCTGACAACGGTTTCGACTAGAGTCTTGTATCCACTCTAATGTTGCCTTCGTCAATTGCGCCACACCAATTTAATTTTGGAATTCGTTGCGCATTTTGCAGAAGGAAAATGATATGACGCTGCACCGCAATATAAGTGAAACTCACGTTGGATTACGTGCGCGGTGACGATAGGCGTGGTGTCGCGCGAATCGACTCCTTTAGAAGGTCCATCGAATGCTGAAATGAAACGAAATATTAATGTAAGGAAAAAGAAGAATTTTGTGCTTAACAATTATAATGAAACATATCCGCTGATAGTCTAACAGATAAAGGCATGGCATGGTCGAAGAATATGAATCGGAGGAAGAAGATTATGACTTGCTTTCTTCGAGTGCACATTTTACCAGCATTATTTAAAAACTGTTATACCGACGTGCGCTTTAACAATGAATTGTTCGCTGTTTTTCGGGATGACTGTCTGCGGTTTTCTAGGTTTCCCGCCAAGTTAAACACAAATGTGGGCCAGTTTACTTTGAATATATTGCAGTAAAGTCATACTTCTACCGCATGTGATATCTTGCTGTTTTGTGGGTGCCGAAAAAAGGATACCACAATTCCCCTAAGAGTCCTTGCCCCATGGACTAAGATATCTTAGTGCCGCGGTAGCCCAGTGGTAAGGTCTCGGCTTCGGGGCCGGAAGGTTTCGAAACACGATTTCGCTGATCCGTGTATATAGGCGAATCAAAACATACGCAGGGGGTCAAACGTCCTCCCGCTGTTGTGGTGCGGAAGTTTGGAGAGGGTGTCAGCTCAGTTGTCGTCCTCGTCATCTGAGCGCTGTTCAAAATTAGAAGGTTCTCCCAAAATTGCCCTCGTGTTGCTTCAAAAGTGGACGATAATATAACTAAAATGAACTGAACTGAATTTGACTCGTAGACTAGGATGTATATCCTACACCAACCGTGATTAGAAATACTGCAAAACGTATTTTGACTTCAGATGCAATTAAACTTAAATTCTACTAACTTGGAAACTAATGATTTTAAATTGATTTTTTAATATAAATTAGCTTTTTAAAGGGACTGTAATATTCCATTTCCATGCATTTTTAGACTTTCATAAAATACGAAAGTGCACAATTAAAATAAGAATTAAAATATTAAATTAACAGATACTAGAAAAATATTTTCTCGACTTAAAAACATTCTTTCGCTATTCTATTTTCAGTTTTATTTTGAGTAATCTGATGTTCATTGAAAATCCAGATCCTTCCAAACGATCTGATTATATGGATTAACTTATACATTCAATGGTATTGTGCTTAAATAAATTATCTCATTTTGACTGTGTGACGAAACATCGGAATTTGACATCAAGTAATATTCCTCATTAAAAATATTCCTCATACTCCTAAATTAATTATCCTCATAATTACTGAAAAAATATTTGTTCTTCATTTACAGAAAATCAATTACATCATGATTATACAAATGTAATTTAATATAAAAATGCCAAATTAACTATCATTTCCACTTTAATTACATCATAAATATAAAGAAGCGAAGATTTAATATAAATATATTCAATTTTTATCATGCGAATTTTCTAGAAACAAGTATCGGCAACAGTTAATTAGTGATGTAAAAATGTTTTGATTATTAATCGTCTTTTGATATGAATTCGGCAGTAATTCTTCAAGTATAATTTAATTGCTGGTTCAAAAATATCTTCGAATAAACTTAATTATTTCGAAAGATTTAATAAATAATTTAGAGTTACTTTGCTGAAAGTACAATAATGAGTATTTGGCTGCATTTTTTTTTTCGCATTCCGTCGAAATACATTCGACTTGCTGCAGAATATAAATCTCATTTATGTCGTTGCAGCTGTTAATTAGAACTACTTCTGAATAGCAGAATATATTTTAATACTTTTCATGAATTTTCTTTATTTTGCATTAATTTGTTACATAATTTGAAAATATGAAGTTAAGCATCGATAAGCATCGATAAATATTTTTAGTGTTAAAATATATATCTACTCTGAAGCAAAAACTTTTAACAGATACATTTTTTTGTTTTTAATTTTTAGAATCAAATTAATTTATTGTAGTCGGATATATTATTTATTTTAAAGATATCTGATTGTGAAACTGAAATGTGTTTTATTTTATAAGCCGAATGGAACATAAAAAAAAAACTGACTTTCAAGGTTCTTCTCCACTTTCCAATAAAACAAAAAGAATCTAATTTTCATTGTACTGAAATCATTTTTGAATCGAAACCTGAATGGAAAAAATATTAAAATATATCGATTTTTATATTTCTACTTATTTATCGATTCCTCATGTTTACGATTCCCCAAAAGTGAAACAGTGATTTCCACTGAATTTCCTTTAAGCATAATTTTCAATGCAAGGCAATAATGAAGGCATTCTGCTTTGCAATGGAAGCAGCAAATAATCGCAAGTCTAATCATCATTATCTAATAATTATAAATAGTCATCAGCAAAATGTACTCTCATTAAATTAATTTACTTGAAGGAGGCTTTTTAAAATCGTGCATTGTGTGCTATGGCTAAACATGAAGAGTGCACGAAATTACATTTTCAAAAATCTGATCTACAAGTGTTCATTTATGAAAATATATACCTTTAACCGTAAATATCACAATATTTCTATTTTTAAAGAAATATCTGAAAATCTGTGCTAATGAGACTCAATAATGCTGAAAAATAATTTAAAATATGAATTTTGTGAATTTAAAGAAAAAAAATATTAATAAATTAAAATTCCTTCTCAAGAAACATCGTCCTTCAAGTGAAAAAGAAATGTAGAGAGTAAATAATTTTATTAATCAATTATTAATCCTTTATCAGACTAATTCAAAATAGCAAAAATCTTAGTGATACAAATATGAATATATTCTCACTGTAAAGCTAAATATAAATGTTTTTTATTTTCTCTTGAAAAAAGTAAAAAAAAGAGAAAGTATTATAATGGTTAAATATCGAACTTCGGGATATATTTAAATCTCCATGTGTTGGATCTCCCTGAGTGGGCGAAAACCGTTCTAGGAATATGGTTTTCCAAGAAAGGTCTTACAGACTAATTGGCTGTCAGTTTGTCTGTGAACATGATAAGTAAGAAACGGAAGGCGTTACACCAGTAATTCTGTGAACAGTAGACTTCGCGTCAAAAAATAAATAAATAAACAAATAAAAAATATGAGATATGTGCTTCGTCGCCGTCTTTAAAGTTTTAGCCATTTTTTTCAGATGCGAATTAATTGCATAAGTCTCTGCTTTTATCAATAGTTACTAAATTATAAATAAATGTCTGCCTTCCTCAATGCTAACAAAATTACAATTAAATGTCTCGTCACTGCCAAAACAATTTAGATGTTTTAATTGTGCCAAACTCGAAAACACATTGAAACCATTAAAACAGCCACCATCAATAAAAATTCTTACAAATATGTCGTTTTTCATGGGTTAGTGAAACTTCATTCGAAATTCGAAGAACATCGAACAACGCGTTTTGGTCGTGACTGCGTAACAAACAATTTACAGATAGACGAAATGCTATACAGTCGAGTTAAAACGGAGACCACGCTTCGCTCGGTCAATGAATGAAACTTGATATGTTGTCTTTCGTCCAAAACTGTAGATCCCTTTCTCCTTTTGGATGAAAGCCGTGAATAAGAAGTCTACCTTTTCTTGTGCTTGTGAAGAAGTTGAACTCAAAACTGCAATGAGTCCGATAGAGGAAATTTGACGTGAAGTTTAGCACTAGAATTAAAGATGTCCATTAAAATGTTTACTAATGTGCGTCAATTACTTTATTGTCGGGCCCTCTGTGTATCAGCGTGTATGCGAACGCGATAACTCATAAACGAAACAATCTCAATCGATGAATTTTAGCACGTGTTTTCAAAACAAAATTGTAGTTCTTTGTGAAATTGGGATTTTTTGGTAAAAGAAAGTAGATTCAAAGTGCTAATTCGATTTTCTTCATTATACGACGAAACTAAACATAAAACGCGTCATATTTTGGAAGCAACGCGAAAGTCGGGGGAACACACTTCCGCTGGTTATCTTCCTTTTTACAACTCTGCTTAGAAGAGTTCGATATTATTTCAAAAACGATTTTTTTATTTTTAAAAAGAAGTCTGGATGAGTCATCTCTTTCTCTTAACAAATCTTGTGGCAAAGATCAAATGTGCTCATTGAATACAGGAATAAAATAAAATTCAAATTAACAAGGATCTGTAATAAATGCGAGAACTATACCAGACCAGGAAATGATCGCCTTTTACGATTCCAATTAATCTTTACTACGATTAAATAAATTTATGTTCCTTTTCAAAGCCGTGAATTAATTTTTCACATCTTGCTAATACTGGGATTCTATTGTTATTAACTCGTTACAAAGAATAAGATAAATCGTTACGCAAATAGTCATTTTCTTGACCTTATCAAATTTTACTAAATAGTTGAGTTCATGTCAGGATTTTAAGAATCGGTATCGAGTATAAAAATTAGCACCAGAGTTTCAAAAATATTGTTTAGTATATTTTTGTGAAATCCTTCATTCCAGCAAAACAAAACTGAAATAATAAAGCTGAACTCATTCTGTCTCTTTTCAACACGTTTTAATTTTTAAATAGAAAGTAAACTTGAATTTTCAGAATTTAGCGAAAGATTTATGGATAAAAAAAGTTAAAGTAATGAAAATTGTGTAATACCATTGAGAATATGAAGAGTTTAAATTAGATTCTTTGTAAGCCATCTTAAAATATAAAGAATTAAAACTTAATTATTTTAAAGTGTCTTACTTTTTCTCAGTTAAAATATGTAATTCCTTCATAAATTGCTTCTCTAGCTATCGTTTTATATATATATATATATATATATATATATATATATATATATATATATATATATATATATATATGTGATATTTTATTTTTTTAACTTTCCTAAATAATCTTAACGACACCTCATTTTAAATACTTCTACTTTCATCATAATTAACGCACTACAACTTTCTTTTCAAATCACGAGTCTCTGAAAGGGGAAATTCCCTCTTCTGGGTACTTAAGCGTTCTACGCATTCATTTTCTGCCTTTTTCACGCCAGCATGTAAGCTTTCAACAACAACGCGCCGCTCGGGCGTAAACTTCTGAATTCTGGTCATGGAGCTGCATAAAAATTAAATACTTTTACCTATGAAGAAATAACGCCTGATGTCTAAATAAAAGAAGATTTAAACAAATATCGTCTCTTCCTTGATGACAATGGACTGCCTTTCACCTTTTTAAAGCCTGATCTTATATATATATAAGCCATTTAATAATTAAAATACTTTTTAAATTTTATTAAAACAAAAATCTAATTTAAATTATAAAACTAAAGGATCTTTATTGCTCTTGTGGCCAGTCTTAAATCATCGAAGCTATTAAAATTTTACGCTGCTATCGAACAACTCAACACAACGTATCGATATATTTCTGCACTAATTATATTTTTCCAATCAAATGCAAGTTATTAAAATTTATATGAAGTAATCCATTCTGTAATCTTTCAGCATTGATCAGTTTTATTCCATTCATAGCGTTTTTACAAAAGAGCTCTCACAAATAATTATCAGAAATTTGTTGTTTGAAATCTTACGTAAACTACATCAACAGAATTAATTTCTCCTGTCATCATCCGTTCCTGTTTAACAAGATTTCAAAAACGCATTCCCAAGTACTTTAATCATCGCCTTTTGGAATTCACATCTTACTGATTTATTTTTAGCTGTCTTTTCATCCAACATCTTCCTTTAAAAGAAAGTATTCAACTTATTATTTTCCTTGTCAATGCAAAAATAAATTCCAAGATTGTTTCTGCTTTGAAGACACGTGAATTGCCAGTGGGAATAGATATAAGTCATTTCTTCTACGTATTTATTTAGCAACTGTGTCTCATTTCTGAGTTAGTTTCATTCTGCTCGTTGGAATGTTTTTATTAATGTCAAAATAGAAGAGAAGAGAGAAATGAAATTTATTCTGATAGGATAGAATGATCTTTATTTTGTCAATAATTTCGATATTTCAGTCCAGTGTAATAATAGAAAATATAACCGAAGTAGAATATGTGGATTTTTCTTTTATGCAATGTTAACTATTAATATATTTACTTTTTCTAAGTAAATGAAGGATTGCCAGTGCATTGCCTCCAGATAAGGAAACAGTTTTTTAGTTTTAGACGACATGGGATAGGAGAAAAAATGTTTGTGTTCAAACGTTAAGTTCCAAAATATTTTTTCGCAATTATTCAGAATTTTTTGCAACTAATATATTAAAATAAAGTGTAACTAATATTTTAAAATATGGTGTCCTATATAACTTGCAAAATAGTAAATACAACGCAAGCATCTATGTTTCTTCAGGGCCCCTATAAACCTTTTAATAAGTAACGTTCTTTAAGAAAATTTGAAATTGAAGGATTTACTTATTCGTGATTTCGTGTGTAGAAGTGTAGTTCTTAGCAGAAATGACTCAATACGAACCGATTGATTACAGCAAAAATGAGTTATCGTAAAAATAAAGTAAGATGCAGAAACTTCTGTAGGCTTCTTATTGGCCAGTCTCAAGTGGAAGTCGCTCGATGGCAAATGGTATATCGAAACGTGGCAACCAGGTTATATAACCAATTCCATATTCCGGTACCATTCTCAGCAAGCCGCCAAAAGTTCCAAAAAGATACGATATCTTTAGATGACGGATGTGTGGCAATAAATGCATAAAACCATAGATAAATATCGTGTTTTTGAGTCTCCAACCGATATCTATGTATAGTTTCTTCTCTCTCGCTGCTGTGATTGGTACAATAATTTCTATACATATCGTTTACAGTCACATAACTGGGATGACCTTTGCGCCCGGATACCGATGGTACCAATTTTCTTCAACACATCGCAGAAAGAAAAAAAACGTTTTCTGTGGATCCAGGAAAATCGATTCTGGATGCAACAAGATTGGGGCATGTTCTTCGCACCGATGAATATAAATTCAATACACAGAATGATTCTCGACGAATCTTCATCTGGAATGAACGCATTGTACGCTACCATCAGTCCTACATAGGGAAAACCGATCACCAATCGTGTAGGATAGCCGTATTCGAGTTCTGTGGCTGCACAGCGTTACAGAGAAGCTTTATGCAAGTTTTTGAACAATATATGGGGCTTTTCTGGGGAATTGTTGGCGACGATTTTATTTCTATGAATTGCAACGTGAGGCCGCACAGAGCTCAGCTCGTGGTTGATTTTCTGCAGAAGCAGGGTATTCGCTGAATGGTGTGTCTAGCGAGATCACCAGATAATAATCCCATAAAATATGGGTGCTACCGCTGGAATGGTCTAGGAAGAATCTTTGCAACACGTAAACCCTATTCCAGTGCCCCTGCATGAATTGAAATCATCGCTATTCGGATAATAGGATTTGTTTTCACAAGCATTGATCATCAGCTTTATTTTTATCGTGAAGACATACTGTAAGACTTGTAAAACTGACCGGGGGCCATGCTCAATATTAGCCGGTGAATTCTGAAAACTTCCTTGTTTCATGAAGTTGTTTTCAGTTCTGTAAATAAACATAAGTGAAAGGATGATAAATAGCATGAATAAATACCGAGTCTCAAAACAATAGTTGATAGAAGAAAGTACAATTTTTTCATCTCCGTGTCTTATATCTCCTTGAAAAACCATTTTTTCATTTCAGTTCTTCAAACTAATTACTGCATGCTTTACCCTTAAATACCCAGTGTTGTCTTAAAGCAACATACCCAATTTTGTCTTCTAAAAGTTTGAGAATAAGACTGAAGCTCTAATACTTGTTGTTCAATAGGATAAATACAGAAATTTTTCTGAGTACTAATAAAAATAAATTGATGTATTTCACTTGAGGCTGCATCTTTTTAGCTTTGTTTGTACGCTTGATAATACCATACTTTATTCTGCAATGTTAAAGGAAATTCCTTATCCGTATTATTAGTTATTGATATTCATTTGTGTCTAGTATTATGGAATTTTATCAAGAGAATTTTTTTCTGAAATAAAGCCCAGTGTTGTGAGTTGGTAAGAAACTGTTTTTGACGTGAAAACGTCTTTACGCTCGTTACAGTGAGGGTCGGTCGAACTTTCTTGTGTGAGAAAATGCCATCCGATTTGAATCGTTAATAACTACGAGACTAATAATGCGAAAAGAATAGTTGACCCCACAACCTATAGATCATATCTGTAAGAGTTTGTCGCATAGTATTTTTTTGCTAGTGACGTCATCATACCAGAGTAGGCGCGTGCGTGTGATTGATATGAATTAGCTTTATGTAAGGTTATAAATAAGTGTATCGTGGAAACGCGTTTAGCTAGGAGGTTGATTCTGGTGTCATTTTAAAGAGCTTGAGGGGTATTACTAAAACCCAAAGTGAGACAATAAAAATATTTATCAGAATATAAGTAAAAATCGGTATTAAATTTAAAAATTCAAACTCCGCATGTTTTTTTATTATAACATGCAGCGTTTTCTTTCCAATTGTACGAAACTTACAGAATACTTGACAATACGTAAAAGAAACATTGTATTAAAACTTGAATTCAAAAATTTGAATATTATGGGAAATATGAGCATTTGTAGTAAATAATGTTTTACTGCGCGTACGTGAAATGTAGTTCTATATACTGTTAGCAGATGGCGCCATCAAAAGTTACTCTGAATAAAACATAAGAAAGGTGCAGTTCGGGTCCACGCCGTAGAATTTTCGTGAAAACGTCGGGAAAAATCATAAAACAAGTATTTCGTATTAATATGTAATTTAATTAGCAGTCTCTTTAATACAATATTTACACAGAGTAGCATAATGGTTACAGAATAGATAAATCATAAGTTTATCGCACGTAGCAAGGGTCTGTGGTAGCTTGAGATTTATCTATTCTGTAACCATTATACTACTCTGTGTAAATATTGTATTAAAGAGATTGATAATTAAATTACATATTAATACGAAACGCCTGTTTTATGATTTTATCCCGACGTTTTCACGAAAACCTACGGCGCGGACCCGAACTGCGCCTTTTGTTTAGCCATAAAGCATACTTAAACAGAATAGGATTTTTAAAGTATTTTCATATGTTTTATTCATGAAATGAAAATGAAAAACCATTTTTTAAATCAATTTCTAAAAAGTGTCGCTTTTAAGTTTTATACTATGTGCAGGACCCAAGATTAAAAATAAGTTCTAAATTTTTGAAAAGACTAAATTGATGAAAAGTAATGACATGAATACTATAAAGATAATTTCGAAAGCGAATATCATTTCTCGTTCCATATTGCTGTTGATATTAACCCAGATAGCACGTAAGTTTGCAGCAAGTTTGATTTTGACTTGATATTAGCTTGTCATAGCAAATTTGACGCGTCAAATTTGAAGCGAACTTGTAGAAAATTCGCCGTGACAACTAGCGCCACCTTGCTTGCATTGCAAGTCTGCTGCAAGTTCACCATGACAAATAGCCCCACTCCTTTGCAATGCAAATTTACAAAACAAGCTTGATGCAAAGATATAGCACAAAGAGATAATTATCTTTGTCTCTGTTTAAAAAAAAACATCCGATTTTTAATAGTATCTTCTAGACCGTCCTCCTTTTTATTAATTCAATGAATCAATGATAATTTGTAAAAAAACTAACTTTTTTATAAAAAAAAAAAATTGAAACATT
This sequence comes from Araneus ventricosus, assembly GCA_013235015.1. Lineage (NCBI taxonomy): Eukaryota > Metazoa > Arthropoda > Arachnida > Araneae > Araneidae > Araneus > Araneus ventricosus. Next base: position 1,429,925 of record BGPR01000037.1, on the reverse strand, counting down.
TTCCATCTTTTAACTAAAAGTTTTTACTTTAAAGAAAACTATCTCACCTTTTTCTTAATGTTGAAATTTTAACATTTATAAACAAAATTAAATCTAAAAGACAGTCAATGTTTATTAAAAATAATAAGTTATACATTTTGTCCCATTTTAAAGTAATTACTTTTGAACTCTAATTTCATAATTTATTCTACTAGCAAAACGTAGTTATTAGCGAAAATCGCTCTCCTCTCTCTTTGACTTCAAATCATATTCTCAACTCAAAAAATTAATGAAATCAAGAAAATAGTTTAAAATAAATCATATACGAATCGAATCGAACGATGTATTAGCGAAATCTATCTTCTCCTCTCGTAGTCTAGCTGGCGCAGTGGTGTCGACCTCTGGCTGCTAAGCGGTTGGTCGCGAGTTCCATCCCGGGTTATGTTCTTATTCTGTTTTTGCTATAATTTGCAATGAGTTTGCACGGCAAGCTTGTTGCAAGTTCGTTCCATGGTGACTTCGAAGCTTTCGTTAACTTGCTGCAGGCTTGCACTCTTGTCATGACAAATTTGTGGCAAGCTTGCTGCAAACTAAAATTGCTATCTGGGAACCTTCGTGCATGATTGTTCAGATCAACAGTAATATTTTTTCCTTTCGTCGCTGATAAAACATCGGAAATGAAATAGAATGATCCTTTTATATTTATAATGATAATGATTTCAGTCCATCATTTTTGCTACTCTGAAAGAATTGAATTACAAATGCACTGCGACCTCGGTAATTGAAATGTTCAAATTTGATACGTGACGAAATTGAATTCAATATATTTAAGTACACGGGATGCTTTTAAATTGACACTACACAGAGCCATCTGTAGCTCGATCTGTCAGCTGAAAAGCCACCAAATTTCATGAGGAGATTAATGACGACATAGGGTAAAAGATTACGTGAAAAAAATTAGTCCTGAAAGTCGCCGATAGTAGAAAATGTGGTACTGTTGCAGTCTAGATAAATGAATAACAAAGAAGAAATTTCAGTGCAACACCGCTTTAATCGTTTAAGTACCGAATTATTTTGAAAGGAATTTAAACCTATGGTACTTAGAGCGAGTTAACTCGGGTTATGTTCTTAAGCGGTTAATACAGCATATGAACTGCGCCAAAGGCTTACAGAGATTATATTTCAGTGCACCATAGCACTTTATTCGATCACTTCCTCGATGAGGGCATAGACTTTTTGTCACCGAAACTAATCTTCTCGTGGGCCCAGCACTGCATCTTGTTCGCAACATTCTCGACAACTGAATGTAACATGTCACCAAAAATGCTGAGCACAGTCCATGATATGTAGTCTTTTAAGGTCTTCGAGGTTGGGATCTCACCTAGACCTTGGACTTCAATTAACCCCACAAGAAAAAGTCACATGATGTTAGATCTAGGATGATTGGGCATGGAGAATATTGTGTACAGGATGAAATTTGTCGTCCGCGAGAAGAGTAATCACATTGAAAGAGGTCTATGACCTCGTCTAGGAAGTTCTTTCTAATAGATAGAACTACGGATAGCTCCAAGTACTGTCAGTTAAAAAAAATATCAATCTGGTCATTTTTTTAGTTAGAAATATCATACAAAAAATATAGTAAGAATCTGAAAAAAACATATGGGCTCAAAAATAATTATTAGAGCGAAACAATTGTTACTCACTCATATGCAAAGAGATTTCGAGAACAAGGTCAAATGGCTCATGATATTGCTTTTGATTCATATCTAATTAAACCAGCCGATAAATAAATATAACTAATAATTAAAATTTTATTGATGAGGAGATAAAGAATGTGAGTCAGGATTTAAATTTTATTTCCTTACTGAATGTTGGAAAGAAACTTTGCCAATTTAATAACTATATGTGTTGATTTTTTCTTAATTAAATGAAAAATAAAAAGATCACCACCAACCATCAAGTTGGTTAAAGCTATCTTAATTTAATTTTTTTCCTCTGAAAAATTTACATATTCAAAGAAAGTGTTAAAATAATTTAAACGCCAGATGGTCGAAGTTGCAAGTAAGAAATAATACTTTTATAATTTATTTAATGGCAAACTATAAGATAAAAATTATTTTATAATAGCTATCAATTTAGTGTAAAATATTTAAGAAAGATACTTACACTTTCCATGATAAAATGTTTCATTTTTATTATTTTGGAAATAAACTTTAACAGAAATCGTAATAAAAGTCATTTTTTATATATTTGGCGCATTTCCATTTTATGCATTAGATATGAAATACTTTATAAATCAGTCAATTTTGAACAAAAATGAAAGAATAATAAAAATTAATGCGAAATCTAAGATTAGCAAATAATTTGTGCACTTCAAATGACGAATCACATTTCACGAAATGATGATATAAAGGCTCATTTTTTTCGCTTTAGTATATTAAAAGCCACATACGTTTTTTCTCAAATAAAAGAGAACTGCAAAAATGAACTGTTTTTACTTTTGCAATAAAAAAATTGACTTCTTTTTTGTCCTGTCGAATCAATTGGATGTTTTCCAAAAAAAAAATCTTAAATTAATGGGTTTTGTCAATAAAAATTATTAATCTTTTATGTACTAAGTACCGAACAACCATCTATTATTCTGAACATTTCTAAACAGGCTTGAAATTTGTGTATTAAATTTAGAAGATATTTATAACAGATGATGTAGAAATTATTAAAACAAATATTTTGATTTACGGGGTTAAAGAAATGTACTCGTTTATGTCCAATTTATCAAAAAACACGAAATATGTAAACGTGACCAATAAAAATATAAACTGCAGCATGAAGTGAAAACCATATTTCTGAGTTTTCTTGTATTATGTATTGAAATAAATCGAAATTATAGGGTAAATTGCATTGCTCTATACAGTAAAATCTATTTCTAGCGATATTGTAGGGACCTGGAAAAATATTGCTAGAGACAAGTTGTCTTTATAGACAGTTTCAGCATTTGCGCAGCTAATACTCGTGCATGTACTAATATACTAATTTTATTGCGTTTATTCATTCACCTTACAAATACTCGCCGATATGAAATTGTATTTATAAAATTTTAATTATTTAAACTTTTTAAAGAACTTGAAAATGATTTTTGATATTTTTACTAACCATAAAAGCATGCATTTGTTAGATTGCGAAAATTGCATCTACATCATTTTTCGGTTTTATCAGTATTTTTAATTATTTAATTCTTGACCACCAAAGTTTCTTTCATCTCATGTGGCATTTCTGACAAATTTTTGAAATTCTAACGGTAATTTTAAGCAGTTTCATTAAATATCTAAATTGTTCTTAATTATTTACTTTTTATTCGACTTAAATATTAATTGTCTTAACTTTTGATGTCTTTTCCATTAATGTATCAACTTTATTAATTTATAAATCAAATTTTTCAACGGGACTATTTCCTCGCCATCTTGTTTCTGCATATGAATTTTGGCTTTATTAGGCTTTGGCGTCTCTGGCTGGAGGCATTTTCTTTTATGTAATTTGAATTCTTTTGTGCTTGACTGAAGGAGTGGTCGGTGTTTGTTGCAGCTGCGGGCTTGCCCCTGAGTTAATTTTTCCGTTAATAATTATTTATTGAATCTTTTGGATCTGAAGCTGAAGTATATTTTTTTCGTTGGTGTTCCTTTAGGAAAAGAGTATGCGAAACCACTGTGATGAAAAATTTAAAATGTAATGAAGGTGTTTTCTATAGTGCAATTCCTGAACAATCTGTGAATTAAAATGCTGTTCGTAAAAGAAAGCAGTGATTGCTTCATTATTTTAAAAACTCTGCTACTTGGTAGCATGAACACTGTTTCTCATCAGTGATCCTGAGTAATGAGTGCGTATCACCTCTTTCAAAGTATGCAGTTTGTGTTATACCTTCAGAATTTCTCTGTTTCATCGTAATATTGTGTGCTGCAAATTAATATAAATTGGTGCTTCATGATCATGTTTTACGCTGCAAGTTCTGCTGTGTGTGTTTTTCCCATCTTCAGCTTTTCCAATTTTTTTGAATGAGTGGTACACGTCTAAAATTGCTGATGCAAAAATGAAAGTGTACATGAAAAAACTTCAAGTATCATTCTAGGTTGAATACAAGTCAGATTCATTTAAAGAAGTGTGTTCATTAATTCAAGACGTTTTGTTATGCGGCACAGAATAGTCATCAATATATCTTTTTCCAATTTAGGTTGTTTTTACTTAGTGTACTAAGTTGCAATTTTTAGGCTTGCAGTGATGATTTATATATGTGTAGCTACAATTTTTTATTTTGGTTAATATATGTTCAGCTCTGTGCATCAATTTTATATATGTCTAATTTTGTGGCAGTAATAAATTCAATATAAAAAATTGTTAAATAAAAAACTATTTAAATTTTAAGAACTTTGTTTTTCTTTAATTGTTTTAGCGCAATGTACTAAATGTTTTCAGATAATATTCTCTAGCGGCCAAGCATTTAAAAGGTAGGTGCATGCTTAGGTACAGCAAAACTGTATTATTATTTGTGTGTTCTATATTTCAACACCCAGTATTGATTTGATAATTGATATATATATATATATATATATATATATATATATATATATATATATACTAGCTGTTACCCGCGACTTCGTGCACGAAGAATTTGAATTGCTACTTTTTTTAAATTCACGAATGTAAATGTTTCGTTATATGTAGAAAGGGGAAATCAAAAGTTCTGACGGTTGATAATACATAATTGGACGACTAATTTAATTCTCCGTTACTGTAAATTACATCATTGTACTCAATGGTATCATCTGCTCTTTGGAATATATCATCCACCATGCTATATGTCATCTGCTTGTACTGTTAAAAGAATACATAAGACAAAATATACCTTCCTGTTCTAAAAACTCTGACACCCATATCATATACGTCAGTGGACGATCCTGGTTTGTTTATTTTGGATTCATAGACCGTTTTCCGGTAACCTTCCGATTTAAGCAATCGCCAAATCTATTTGGCAACTGTATCAAGCGCCAAGCTCGAATTAGTTATTTATTTTGTAAACAAAACGTTGAATTCCGTGTTCTTTGGGTTTGTGTAATCCTTTCTATTTAAATCGGTTAAAAACAGCTCTTAAAGCATTAAAATTCGAAACGGAACTATTGTAATTAGCTATATCGTTTGGTTACAAATTTAACCGCCAAAAAAAATATTGGATGTCGATGAAAAGAGCGATAAAGAATAATTTTGGCAACCTTTCCACTAAATTAGGCTCTTATTTTAAGTAAACATTGAACGATATTTTCATTTAGTTGTACTTAACTTTAGTTTTTAAATTTTAATCTAAAAACTCTTGGAACTATATCATATCTACCATTAGATTTCTGCCCCGGCGTTTATTTTTCAGTTATTATTCCAGAGATTATTTCTTTTCTCAGAAAGATCACGTGATGCATGACTTCAAAAATAAGTTATTCCACATACTTGCGCTTTTCTGAAGGATCACGTGACATTTCATTTCGTTTACGCATTCCTTAAGGATCACGTGACAGTTGATTGAAAAATAAAGTAATAATCTTCATCGCAAATCGCTTGTTAATTATTTAATTGTTATCTGTAATCAAAAATAATGAATTTAACATAATCTCACCTACCCAATGTCCGTTCCTGGGTTTCAAGCTACAACTCTGCCAATTTTCATCCAAATCGGTTTTGTAGTTTGGTCGTGAAAGCGTAACAAACAGACAGACACACTTTCGCATTTATTATATTATATGGATATTTAAAAAAATAAGCAAAATTTTCAGAAATAAAGGTGAATTAGTTCAGTCTAACCGTTGCCTAGCAACGGAGTAGATATAAATCTTCGTTATTTCAAAATCGTCTGCACGTATTTAAAAATTTTGGAAGTTTTAAAAATTAATAACAATCGAAGAAAAAATGCCAGAGAAATAAAGTTGGTATCATTGAAAAGGTACAAGTTTGAACGTTAAGATGGTATAAAAATATTTTTTGTCGGACAGTTTGCTCCGAAGTTACGGCGGAAAAACGGTTTCGGTTAATTTCTAATTAGCTGCCTGTTTAATTAACGTTTGGACTTAGAAAAGTTCATAAGTGTCTTCCCCTTGTCTTAAATAATCAGTGTATAAAATTTGGTTGAAAACCGTCCATTGGTTTAGGAGGAGATGTGGAACATAGCCACATACCCACAATGACTTTTATTTATATTAAGATTAAACTAAATTTTAACATTGGGCACATACCTTGCATTAACGTTTTATAATTATCAACCCACCATCCAATATCATTATAGGGAGATGTAAGTGTAATTTTAATTCATAATAATACCAGTTTTACGTATTGTCTTCAATTGACAATGATGCACGCCGTGCCATCGTAGACTCAAGAATTTGACACATCAGAAACAAACTTCAAGAAACAAGTGTTCAGTGCGAAGTACTAACTGCGAATGAGCAGGTGAATGGCCAGCCGGAGACGGAGGCAAGAAACATCTGTGCACATTCAAATCACCAGCTCCCTCCGCCCCGATCTCCTTGCTACTACAGACGCCAGTTTCTAGCTCGATTCCCCCTGTTATCTCACATTCTGCGAGGTGTCATTTCCCAAGAAAAAAAATCGGGATTGCACTAAACCAGCTTTCCAAAAGGGTAAAATTATCGTTTTATTCAGTTGCAATCTAAAAAGTGATTATCGCTGTAGGCAGGTTCAAAATGAATTGAGTAAATATGAATTCCGCAGGGATCACTGAAAATATCGTTATAGGCAGGTTTCTCGTTATAGACAGTATCGTTACACAGACGTTTCATTGCAGTTATTTCTCTACATATAAACTATATAATACAGTCGATAGCGTTTTAAATTGCTTATGAAATTTATGAATCCTATGGATATTTGTCATACAGCAGGCGCAGTTCAATTTTTACCTTAATACGAGAGATTAGCTATCTGTAAAATGTATCAGTTTCATGAAATATGAGTGTGATGCAAAAAATAATAAAATATTTAAATCTATTGTTTTCAGAAATTGTTTAGATCTTAAGATAACTCGCTAAATATATAAAGCAAGCTTGCATTACGCCTTTCTCGCGCATAGAGAAGGTACTGTTATCCTTAAAAAATCCAGCCTCGAGATTTTGATAGATCTCTATGGTTTAGACCTCCCTGGGTCCTAAAAAACAGTTTTGAAATATGTCGATCTTTCAGTCTGTTCGTCCGTCTCATTTCAAAGGCGATAACTCGGAAGCGTATAAAGCTAGATGGTTAAATTTCGCGTGTGTGTTACTCCGAAATTGCATATAAATAACAAATTCTATGAGTTATGGTGTATATGAAAACCCTATGACTAAAAAAATGCGACTTGTGAAATTAATTAAATTTAGCCTGTCGTCTTTATATTAAAATTGTTGATCTGTATTTAATTTTCAACAAATTCCAACAACAGCAAGAGCTACTTTTCACAGATATATACTCGATTCTATTTTTTATACAATGGCAACAAACATAGAAACAAGCCGCACTTACTGCTAGTATAATTCATTTAAACCCCTTTACAAAGTGGCTTTCTTAAGGGAAAAACTTCAAGGGGATCATCAATAATCAAAATTCAATTTGTTTTCACTCGAATGACAGACCCGACATACTTTATGAATTGAACTGTGTAGATTTAATTCTGAAATTTTCTTGTTGCAAAGAATTTCGGAGTAATCATTTACTTTTTCGTGTGCAGAAAACATTGTATCGTCGAAAAGTTCGATCTTAAAATTTGGACCACTCCTTAGCCCTTCCCCTCCCGTGTGAGTCCTAAAAACTTATTTTTGGAATTGTATCTGTTCGCTGGTGAATTATATCTGTGTTGTTCGTTTCAGATTTATGTCAACTACATAATTATGATTCACAAGCTACTAGGTCGGTGAAATTTAGCATATCAACGAACATTTAAATGTGTATCATATTTTGAACCAAGTATATTATCAGATGACTCTTCATTGAAAGCTGTACTGACCGACTTGATACGTGCATTTAAGCGTGCTATTTTTAAACCAACTCTGTAGATCATGTTAAATTTTGGAACAAATTGTTCAGCGGAAAGATGTAGTGTTCTAAAATATACATACTCGATTTCCTTCATTATATGGCGCAGCTAATCCAAGAATATCTTACATTTTTCAACGTATACAAGAAATATGAGGAAAGAACACTTTACCTACTTTTTTTGGAAGAGATTGCGCAAATGACTTGGATATCGTATAGTTAAACAGCATTTCAAATTCGTTTCCCTGCTATGGATCAAGATCACTCTCGTAACTAGATATTTAAATGTTTATCTGCGTTTTCGGTTTATTTTATTTTAAAAGAATCGTATTTGCTTTGCTTGAATTATGATATTTCGTTTCATAAATAAAGAATCGTATTTCCGTTATTATCATTTGAATTTCTCCAGTGGTATTTTCAGTTAGTTACTTCTCCACAATCATATACACCAGTTTCGCCAACACCAGGACAATACTTATCAGACATTCTGATCCTGGTGGTTCATCAATTTTAAATGTTGGAAATAATGTATATCAATTTGGACAAACTATGATTATTCAGCATCGGCTATTCTGTCTCATCAAGTCCCCTAGTTAAATAGAAGGTAAATTAGTATTGGATTAGTTTGTCGCTGCAAACGCGCTTAGGTGTAATCGAGGCATTAGTTGTTCCTGCTTAATCTACGGTGCTGCCATCTGCTGGTGACGCAGTAATTATCTAGTCTGAATGGGCCGGTCGACGTAGTGCATTCACAGCAAAGAGGTATTGAAGTGGATGGAATATTCAATCCACAGTACAACTGCATAGAGGTACTAGAGCTACTTGTGTACGAATTAATTTATGCATTCCCGGAGTTATTGGATTTTAGTTAAATGGGGCGAAACAAAAAAGCATTATCGAAGCGTTGCGTTGTTTTCGGGTTAAATGAATCCATTTATCAATGGGATTATTAATGGGCCTTGATTAGTTGAGGGGAATAGAAGTGTAATGAAAAAACGTACACGAAATCGACCACATTTATAAGTTTTCTTTTCAAAATCAGAAGTAATGTATACTTAAATAGAAGTGAGAATCCTTCACCTTTTGCGGACAGGTGACTTTTTAGAACACTTGGATCAGCTTGGCGCACTTCACGCGCCATCTCGTTTTACTCAATTCTATGCCTATTTAATTATGCACAACTTTATATTTATAGTATAATAAAATTAGAAGTTGAATGGATGATACAAACATTTGTGTTCGAGTTTTATCGCTATATTCTTCGTGAACTGGATTGTCCTCTACGTCAGTCTCGGAATCAGTTTCTTGGTCGTTGTACTCGTTCACTTCTCCATCGTGATTTAATGCGTCAGATTCGACCTCAGCTGTTATTTTTTTGCTTATTTCTTCCCAAGCAGCCGAATATTGTTCTGTATGGAAAATTTCCCGCTGTTTCGTGATAGCCAGGTTAGGTTATGGAGAGCGTTGAATGCACTTTCATGCTCGATCAGACAGAACTGACTTATTAATTGTCAGTGGAAACTGTCATTCTATCTGTTGTCAGTGGAAGGAATGTTAATACGAGGTTAGAGGAGTGGAGAGCTTTCCACCTTCGCTAGTTTTTATTCAGCTTATGGTACATTCCTACTGGCGCACTCTATGCGCCGTACCTGTCCCCGCAAAGGGTTAAAAATGAGTGGCAATATTTTAAGTCATTGATATCCATACACAGTTATCCCTCATCAGTTCGACAGATATCAGACCATAGGCCTACCGGATTAACAAAAGTTTAATGTAAACTCATTAAAAAGCGCATTTAAAAACAAAATTTGTGCTTATTGCGCAAAATACGCAGAATTATACAGAAAATTATACTATTTGTAATATTACAAAATCTGAGCAGTAGCCTATTATTTATTTTTGGCCAAGGTGATTGACATCGACATGCAGTGAATTTTTTCTTTATTTTGCATTCCTTAATCGCCCTTCTAAAACTGTCGGAATACAGGAGAGGCCAGATTGACGAAGTGCCAGTTTATAGATGGATCATTGTGCTTACAAATAGCACGTTCTTTACCATATACAGAACGATATTTAAACTCGCATTCTTCTTGTGAAGTCATATATATTGTTCACGAAGTTATTCAATATATGTTTGAAACTTTATACAATTAGTTGTAGACTCTGTCTCTACTGCAATCCCTATCTACAGTACTAAGTAGTCCAGTAAACGCTGCAGTCTACATATAATTTTCGGCACTTCTCTTCAGGCTATTAGAGTTGTTGTTTTTAATGTCACCATATATGTGATAAAACTTCATGAGACCCTGGGTTTGAGACCAAAGGCAATCCTTAGAATGATTAAAATAGGCGTACAAAAATGAAAAAAAATGGTGAAATGCTCTCTATTTATCGCAAAGCATACAAAGACAATGCGTTTGTCTAGAAACTCCTAAGAGACCAAATCAACATAGAAAATGACGATGTTGATTGCAACCGGATGCGGTGATAAGGTGATCCAGACCACTACGCAACAGACTGCCCAAAGACAAAACCCTTTCATTTCATGAAGCCCAGTGGTGTAAACCTTTCGAAGTGGTGTGAAAATATTGTTCAAAACAAAAGATCCCTGCCACGACTCATGAATATTATGAAGATCCTACGTGAACGAAGGCATGGCATCAGCATTGATTTGGAGATACTTTTCTCGCTTTCATCAGCAATTAAGACATTCATTGGAAACTTTCTCAGTATACTTTGTGCGTTAATTGTCGTTGTTTTATTTTTCTCTTTCCATTTTGTAATTCTTCTTTACACTGAGAGGATTTTGTATAACCATAAACCTTATCTCGTCGGTTCCCTCCAGGTGGATTAATAATAATAAATCGATTTAGATGGATTGAACAAAAACTCACTAATACTTAAACTCTCTTATGCGTCAAAATATTCAGAGATGAACTCGCTCATCTCATACATAATGAACAATTCTTTATGGGGCAAAACTCCCTTTGAATGTGTCTCCGGTAATGGAACTGGTATTGCTTTGTGCAATGACTGTTAGAAATGGACCTCTCGACAGAGGAAAAAGTATCAATATTTTACCATTTCTTCTCACACGTTATTTCAGGCATGTAGTTGATTGTGTACGAGAAATGTAAAGATCTTACTATTACCATAGAAGTACAGTAATAGGATTATTTCCTTTAAGCACCACGCGGTGTGATGTGGCCACACTTGAACGGACAATTTATAACCATAGCTGGGTGATCAGTTATGCAGCTCGAGAATCTCTTGCCGCAAGATAACTTTCCTTCATAAATTGTTTCACATGAAACTGATTTCCTATTTCACTGATTTTAGAATATAGAAAATTCAGTGCATTTTTAACTATTACCACATCGAAAAAGTTAAAACAATAACGGTTTAGTAATAACAACGTTTGTAGAAATAAATGCATAAAATTAAATGTATATGCTAGTATTGTGAGAAAAGACCAATTTTATAATAAGTAGCTAATAAATCTGAAATCTCGTATATGAAAGGAAAGTTTTAAAAATATAGTTTTAATCCTTTACCCACCAAAAACTAATTAGATGCGTATTGTACTTTGCATGTCACATTCGCAGATTAAATTCCTTAAAAAGACTTCGCAGTTAGTTTGATTAGTAATCAAAACAAGTAGTAACGGTCTCAGTAAAATTCTGTCTAAATTGTTTGAATAAAAATTTCATCCTGTGTGTTTTGAAGATAAAGTGTGCACGCAACTCGTGTCGCCTCCTCGGAGGCAACGGAGCGCTAAGGGTTAAATATTTTAGTTTGATCTTTTTCAGTTATGAAGAAAAAATGCACTGACAAAGCTTTCGGAGCATTTATATTTACTGGTTAGTTACTCATTAGATTTGAAGTACAACATAATAAAGAATAAATCTTGCTCTACAGCACTGAACTCATTTCATTTACATTTATACACATAAATATTCAGTTTCGACACTTTCCGGTCCATTAACTTAATCTTTCATGTTTGCTGCATTAAGAACACATTTTTAGTAGAATCTACTGTCCTTCTGGGAGAAAATTCCTTTTTCAACCAATATGTTTTAAATTCTGCATAAAATAATCAAAAAATCAAATAGATCGAGTAATGAAATCAGTAAATCTTCTCTCTCGGTGGGAATATAAATCAAAAACTTAATCAACCAGGAACCAAATATCTGCGCTTCTGTTCCCAACTAAAAAGATAATTAGAAAAAAAGAAAGCAAATAAAGCCGCATAACAAGAAATGAAAGAAAAGTTATTCTTTGTCCACTTTTTCTTGGTAGTTTGGTAGTAATGTCTATTATCTAACTTCATTGGGAATTCAACAAGGTACGGTAAAAGTTCCAAACTGTGTGGATTAAAGTGGAATCAAATGTATCGTTTGGCTCCGAGATGCAATGGATATGCAAATTTTTCCCGATTAATGTTTTTTTCTAGTGCTATGTGAATAAAAGATGGAACGGCGTCCTGTTAGCTAGTTAACAGAGCAAAATGTTTTCAATACCAGAGATTAATTTTCTTTTGTTGAATCCCTTATTTCTGTTCGACGCGTAAAAACGACAGACTTTCGGAGTAATAAATAATCTTCTTGTAGCAAAGGCAATTATTCTGTTCTTTGTAACTGGCATGAAACGTAATTTTCTTCTGACATCGTATGGGAAAGATGGACAGCTAAACTATGCTCAGATGAACTTCATTTTGATTTAATAAGTTCGTCGCGTTCTTCGAAATTTAATTAAACTTATTTTTATTATTTTTAAAATGAAATCTTAAATCTGAAAAGAAAGTCTTAAGCTTCTGTAGTTATAAAGCAACTCAATTGTACTATCCACGATTGTTTAAAGGTAAAGGCGTTAAAAAAAAATTTCGTGCTCGTTATCCATCACGAAGCCGTTGACCATGACGAAGAAGGTTTATGTAAGAAGAATTTGAGCACCGAAAAGCGACATGCCACCACCAGAGGTAATGTTCGCAGGCATATTCGGGAGTACAACCATAAGCGTGTAATCTGATATTTTCCTTGACTTTTTAATAGGTCCTTACCTTCTATCTCATGGGGTTAGATATCGAATATTTCAAAATAAATATTGCTGAATTCAATGGATGAAGTTCCAGCAGTTACTTACCAACGCTTGTGGTTTCGAAATCATAAGATGCCCGCACATTTCAAATGACTTGATAAAACTTATCTTCCTCGCTGAGTTGGAAGAGGCGAAACAGTCGCATCACCAACGCGATCCTCAACCCCGTGGACTTTTTTCCTGTGGAGATGCATGAATTCCAAAGTATGGGATACACCTGTAATACCGGGCGTCGATTTCTTCCCCAGAAGCTTAGAAATTTGAATGGGCTCGAGAATCCGTGCGTTGATATTGTGAAGCCGGCATTTGAGGTGGATGGAAGGAATTTCGAGCATCATCTATTGAAGTACGCATGGATTTTCCTTTCATATGCATGTCATATGCAATTTTTGTTTATGTTAATGAAGTTATGTTAACGTCGCTACAGACTTCTTTTTTGCGTGTCGGTCATGCTACTACAGCACTGCAAGATTTTATTTTTAGACACAATTTTCAATGTAAAACTTGCTTGTCTTGGTTAGACAGACAAGCATATAAATACGACCGTTTTAGACGCTCTCTGCATCCACACATTTGTATATTTGCAGGTTTGGGGGATCATCTGGTGCTAAATTCAATTAATTGTGCCCCACTAACCTGATGACACTGCTTCAGCTTAAAGGTGGGGGAGAATGCTTGTTTGAAACTCGATTCGATGAAAAGATCCACCATCTACGTTAAATCCGTTGGCGTCGTCATCTAACAACTGTTCGAAATTGCCATATTATTTCTAAAATATCTCCCTCGTGTCGCGAAAGAGTGCAGTGATTTCAATTAATTACCCGTTAAAGAGGTTTTGTTAATTTTTGATATGGTAAAGGAACCTAGTTGTTTTTTAGGTGTGTATTATTGCTATTTTAGTTTTCTTAAAATTATTCACTTTCACATTATATGATTTCTTGAGTGTAGAGGGAAAAAATAGTACTTGGTGCTGGGTATAAATTCACCTTTCAAGCTGAAGTACATCTTGACTATTTGTAGTGTTCCATATTCTTTCCTGTGAAGTTCATAATGTGATGATGATACTACATATAAAAAAACATTAGAGACGAGAAGCTGAATAGTTTTTCATTTGTATATACCCGACAGTCATAGAAAGGTAAGAAATTCTAAAAACGAAAATATAACACGACGCTTTGTAAAAATAAGCAGCACTGCTAATACGTTTTGTATGAGAACGGAGAAATTGCCGGCTAAATCACGTTTGTTCAATAAACAATTTATAAAACATTTTTTTAATTATCAACTATTTTCAAAAATTTCCATATCCGTTTAAACCTGCAACAATATGATGTACATATATGTGAGCTTGGATAACAAACCCCATATATAAAGGTTGCAACACTAATGAAAAGCAAAATCTATAAAGCATTGCCTAGGATTTCCAGAAAAATCTTGTCTCCTAGTTTAAAACTATTAATTCTTCTGTATACGAATACTCTGTGTACATACAAAATTTAAGTCCAGTATTTTGATATTACCTTTTACTTACTTCCGTCCCCATTTCACTTCAGATGCATTCAATTCACTCCAATATTTGCAAGATGTCTCAGCTTCAACCAAAGTATCATGCAGTACAGCGAATATTGGAGTTTAGTACGATAATTTCACACACGTTTCCGATATTTCACTACCGAATTAACAACATCAATATCCAGTATTTCCTTACCATACGGCAAAGGTTTCAAGATAAATAGAACAGAAAATTTCGAACTGTATGTGAAGGAAATCCACATTTTAGATGACCTCATTTCAAATGACAAATGATCCGACGCTACTTATTAATTAACTAATTATAATATCAATTAGTTTCCTGAAAATCAACTGAAATTAGCTTCAACCCCAACCATCCATCCATTTGCTAGGCTGCCAGGGCATTATTCATGAACTAAATAAACCTAATTTGCAAAGATTCGAAACATTCTGGGCTAATTCCTTAATTCCGATATTCTATTCCCTCACTAATTCGCCTCGAAAGGCTCGCTCCTTCTGCAGATAACAGCTGTTAAGCAGTGCTTGTCCTTTAATTGCGATAGATTGCGTGCATAATCCGAGGATTTAGCGAATGTTGCAGCTTATCTTTATCAGGTGGGGCACTGAGTTGAGGCTGAAGTATTCCAAGTCTCTTTTGGAATGAATTCAGCCGGTGAGAATGCATTATCATGTAATTAACTCAAATTTACTAGCTTGGATTTTTGATAAACACATTTGATGTTGCGTCTCGGAAGGAAAATTCAATTATTCGCTAAATTTTTGTTCTTCAAAATTAGCTACTGTTTGAATGATTCATCGCATATGTGTGTGAGAAAAATTTAGAAACTATTTGTTGTTGAAGACGCGAAGGTTTTTGATTTCTTTTAGAAAGCAGTTTAAGAATCAGAGAAAACAAAATAAAGAGTCATTGGTTATTACAAAATTGTTATGAAAAGAGGTAAATACGATTCAAAGAATGAAAATTAATACAGTTAAGAAAATGAAGTTTCCTATTGAAGGAGAGAATGTGACTGTCAAAAATGCTTAAAGTTGCTGAAAATATAACCTTGACATTTTATTAATGAACAGCACTTCGTCTACTTAGGGAAAAGTTAGGATAATGTTTTACCGAAGGTTAATTGGTTGAAACTAAAACTGGGTTTAGCTTCAGTACAAAAAATAACTTGAATTGAAAGGTTCTTCTTTCGAAAATCAGTTTTAGTATGTTCTGATATGAAGATACAGTTGCTGCATCGCTTTGAGGGACAAAAGTGCAAAATAATATGGACCTATCTATTATAAGAAGCCATGTTTATTCGACGCCAGCAACACGAAGATATGAGTGAAAACAGACTTGGTAATATTCTGATAAATTTCGATGTATAAAGAAGTTGTAGGAACAACAAATTAACATAGAGGGGTTTCAAAGGACAACCCTTGGTGAAATATTCCGCTGAAAGAATGTTTTTCTTAATGTCAAGTGATGGAGTGCAATATAACTAAAATACTTGCCCATCAAACTCACATTATAGCAAAATAAACCAAAATTAATGGTTCTTTATTTATACTTTCACACTTGTCTCTATTATTTAACTGCAAAACCTAAGAATACTTACGTCAGTTTATGGATTTTATGTTTTGCCGCCTATGACATCAAGGTGTCTGAGAATTGTTGGACACATTTCAAAAATTAATTTAAAAAATGAATGTTTCAACTACGGTTTTTTTAAATGATAGCGCATTTTAAAAGGGTTTTTTTTCAGATAGGTAACATGCCGTTACGGTGGTCCAGGGGTCGTAAATTACTGGAAATCAAAAATTTGTTCAGAGCCATTAGCTGCGAAAATATTAAAACTGGAAGAGAAATAAAAACATGTAATTGTACGGAAGTTTACGCTCTTTCATTTGTTGATTCACGTGTAGTGTGAAAACTTAAGAGTTTTCAAGAAAAACTAAAAAAGTAACCAGAAAAACGCGCATCGGCTTTTGCTGATCGGTAGCCATTGGGAATGGAAATCTGTCACCGGTGACTGTCACTGAACTATCTAATTAGATGATCCATTCTCTGCTATCTCTTAACTATAGTAGAGAAAGGGTCATCTGATTAAATAGTTCAGTGACAGTCACCGGCGACAGATTTCCATTCGCAATGGCTACCGATCAGCAAAAGCCGATGTGCGTTTTTCTGGTTACTTTTTTTAGTTTTTCTTGAATATCTCAAAAAATTTTCCATTTTAACACTACATGTGAATTAACAAATTAAAGAGCGTAAAATTCCCTACAAATACGTACTTTTATTTTTCTTCCAATTTTAATATTTTCGCAGCTAATGGCTCTGAACAAATATTTGATTTCCAGTAATTTGCTACCCTCTGGACCACCACAACGGCGTGTTACCTATCTGAAAAAAAACTTTTTAAAATGCTCTCTTATTTAAAAAAATACGTAGTTGAAATATTAGTTTTTTAAAATTAATTTTTCAAATGTGTCCAACATTTCTCAGACAACCCTGTACTTTAAAACTCGAAATATTATATAACGAATTTCATTATTTAAGAAAACTGTATTTTAATACACTTATAATGTCACTTTCCGCGGGAAATGCCTACAGAGAAATAGTTGTCCTACAATATGGAGGAAAACATCCCAGCTGCTCACTATTTAACCAAAGAAAGAAAACATACAACGGCCATAAAAGTACTGAATTTACAAATATCTTCCCATTCCATTTCTTATATTGTAAACTTATTTTTCTCAAGGATGCATTTTAGGTTTGAAAGAAGAAAGAAAGAAAAGGCACACACACTTTTTATTTATATTCTCTTTTTCGTCAGGATTTGGCTACTATAAGAACGATACCGGCAAAAAAGTGGCCATGTTTACGCAATTTATTCCCCTTGTCTGCGATTTCTATAATAGAGTAATAAAGTAGAAGAGGTTTTAGACGATGAAAAGAGACAGTAAAAGGCAGAGAGAAAAAGCGATTTCTGCCTTTGGAGAAACGTTATAAAGCATCACTCATCTACCAGAGGTCGCTTTCTTTGACTTTTTTAGAGGAGTTGAGTAGTATCTTTGGCTGAATCGCATTGAGGGATGATAGTGCGAACTTGAATGAAACTGTACACATCTCATTATTTTTTTTCTGAATTTATATGTATTTTTCATTTCACTTGTTCCCCATGTTTCATCTTTTTCAGTGCTTCATGAGATGTATCGGGGTTGAAACGGAATGTTTTATTTTGCCTACTCTAACAGAAAAGGAGGAAACAAAAGTACTTTTGCTTTGTTCACCTTCTTTATTTACGTGAGAGAAAATCGCACGTGGTGACAGCGGATAATGAGTTTTTGATGATGTCTAAGAAGCATCCTGTATTGCATGCGGGTCAATTCGATAATGGGGGATAGATAGCTTACAGATTATTTGTGCTTCCCCAACATATTTTTCAATGTTGTTCTGGAACTAAAAGATAATTTTTGGAACAGTTCGACACTTTTCTTGAACCTCTATATTTCTAAAATGCTTTGTATTATCGAAATGCTCATCGAATGTGAAGGTACGGTATTATACTAACAGAATAATTAAATAGATATGTTGCCCTCTTACAAACTGGTTAAAATATAAACAATAAGCAATCAATATTTTAATGAATTTGTGAACTTCTTGGTAAAAATGCAAATGAAGTTCAAAAAAGTGTCAGAAAAGAATGTTTTGGATAAGGAACGAGCCTTTTTACTTTCTCGTATACGAAGTATACAAAGAGAAAGTATTGTAATCGTCAAAAAATTCGAACTCGAGATTTTGACGAATCTCCACGTTTTAGACCTCCCTGAGTTCGAAAAACACAATTTTGGAATTATGTCTGTCTGTCTGTGAACACTATAACTCGAAAACTATTAGAGCTACGGAGATGAAATTTGGTATGTGGTCTTTAAACATAATTTTTAGGTTTCTATCAAATTTTGGACAAAATCCGTCAAAGGGAAGTCTGTCTGTCTGTATGTCCGAAGTCATGTGAACACTATAACTCAAAAACTTGAATAGCTAGATGGATAAAATTTGGTACACAGTTTTATCGTCATAAATGTAGGTCCGTAATAACTTTTGGGCCAAATCCGTCAAAGGGTTGACTGTCTGTCGGTCTGTATATTCGTATACTTGTATCTCATAAGCCCTTTGGCTTAGATAAATAAAACTTGGTATCACGTATGCTAACATTAATTATAGATCTGTGCTCAAATTTCGTCCAAATCGGTTAAAAATCAGGTGTTCAAATTGCATATTTAGTTCAAAATACACATTGGCACTGTGTGTTGGCGAGCGTTTCGTTTATTTTACTAAAGTTAGTATGGTTGGCGTTTGACCTTGGCAGTCTACGCAGGAAATTGTAGCGAGCCGCACTTCGGAAATTATGGCAACCCCTGAATCAAAGTTCGTTCTGACATTTTCCAGCTGGAAGGTATGGTGAATCTTGCGTGATATCAGAAGTAAGATTTCGTAGTCAAAAACGTCAAATAAGGTTCTAGTTCCTCAGCGCGCGTAAAAATTGAGAACATTTGCAATTCTTTTTTGCAAAATATTAAGTTTCAGGAATTCATGAATTTGAAATGTTTCATTGTAAATCACCATTCATAATTTTTTTCTCAAAATAACCAGGCCTTGCGTAAATACCCCAATAATATTTACCTACCCACTGGGTGTTTACCCACCCCACATTACTTTTCGTATGCGGGGAGGCCACTCCCGCTGGCTAATAATCTAACTTAAAGGAGATTTTTATCAATATTCGCTCAAGAAATAAAAGGAAAAACATACATTATACGATAGATATAATCTTAAATTTTGTTTATATATATCTTGGAGTGAGTTTTCATATGACTTTTCAAAAAAATATTCTCCACCACAAGAATTTTTTTATGAAATTCTGGCAAGCCATTGTTTGAAATAGACGAAAAGCGTGCACTTACCATGAAAACCGACTTTTTTTATAGGGTGAAATAAGAAATAAAAATTTATTCGCACCATCGTGAAAGGGAGGAAAGGCTTCAAGAATTCGGACACGTAGAACAGTTCTTGTAGACATTTTTTAATGATGATTAATCAATTTAATCATAATTAATCAAAATCAATTTTTGAAAAATAATGGAAATATCAAACAAAAATTTTTACCGGACATTCTTTTTTGTATAACACTAATAATTACTAAAATTTTGCTGAAATTGAGAAAATAATTATATATTTTTCAAAATTTACATTTGTAATTTTTTTGTTTTATTTACGCCTTACAGAACGAAGCTATCTTATCGTTCAACAAGTCATTTTATACATTTTCGTAATACCTATAACTTTCTAATATAAACTTTTTATCTAATTTTGATAGCCTTTCATTTACATGTGAAAATTTGTTGTTCTGTCTCTCACCATTATCTGGTCCTTTATCATGGTGCTCAAATTTTGGACGGCCAACTCAACAACTTAAAGCAATAAAAATAATTTTATGTATTTTTTTTACATTTTAACACTTTTGCTGATAATTCGACTGGATTATTAAGCTCGCCATGCTAAGTATCCAAAAAAAGATAAACATCTATAATAATCTTAAAATAACATGACACAAATTAAACAAATGAACAAATAAAGCAATGTATCACTGAATCAAAATGAAATTATTCTAAAAATAGTTTTTGCTATCGTATTTTTCCACTACGATGCCGAAAGGAAATTACGTTTCATTCCAGTAACAAAGAACAGAATAATTGCCTTTTCTGTCAAGAAGATTATTTATTGCTCCGAAACGCTGTCGTTCTTATGCATCTAACGGAAATAAGGGATTCAACAAAAGAAAATTAATCTCTGTTATTGAAAACATTTTTGCTCTGTTAACTAGCTAACAGGACGCCGTTCCATCTTTTATTCAGAGAGCTCGAGAAAAAGCATTAATCGGGGAAAATTTGCATATCCAGTGCATCTTGGAGCCAAACGATACATTTGATTCCACTTTAATTCACACAGTTTGGAACTTTTACCGTACCTTGTTGAATTTCCAATGGAGCGAGATAATAGTCATTTCTTAAAAATGCTTCCCAAAAAGAGTAGTTGAAGAATAACTCTTCTTCCATTTTTTTATTATGGGTCTTTATTTGTTTTATTTAGTTTAATTATCTTTTTAGTCGTGGACTGATGCATACATATTTGGTTTCTACTTGATTATGTTTTAGCTTTATGTTTCCACGCAGAGAGAAAATTTACTGATTTCATTACTCTATTTATTTTAAATGAGATTTTTATTTAGTTGCATGTATAATATATTGGATATAAAAAGAACTTTATTTAAAGTACATTTTTGAGTACCCAAGAAACGTGTTCGTCTAAATGAAGTCACATGGAAAAATTATGTTAATGAACTGGAAAATGGTATTAGTATAAATGTAAATTAAATTAGTTATAAGTTATGTTTTGGAAAATTTCAACTTAATGATGTTGCTTGTTGTACTTAAAGTCCTTTCCTTTTTGACGATGATTCTGATTTCTAAATAAAGCAACAAGTATGTATAAGGACATTACTTATATATTTGCCTTTTATATTTGAATTTTTAAACTTGCTGGCTGTTCTTGGCAATTTTTTTAAGTAGAAAGTCTAAGTATTGATCCTACAAATTCTTAATTTCATGAATGGTTTTACTTCAGTTATTTCTCATAAGCTGAAAACTACCTTATATACATTATCTTACAGAAGAACGTAAATTTTGATAAGGTAATTAAAATCACGAGCTTTGTAATTGCTTACAACACAAATGAACATAAATTAGCTTTACTTCATGTGCCATTTTCATTAAATGTCATTATCACTAACGCAGTACAACACACAGAAAAACATCAACGCAGTTTACAGAATATTTCAGTATTAAAATAAATTTCAATATTTTTTTTCATTTTCGTATTATGAGGCAGCTTAAAATGTTTTAGTTATAGAATAATCCTAAATTGGTAATAAAATAAAAAGTAAGAAGGCTTCTTACTATTAATTAAATCAATAAATGAATAAATTATTTTTTGCCGAACTGCAACTAATGAATAAACACAAACGGAAAGAACACAAGAATACGAAAAAAGTATTCGATTTCAAATTATATTATTTATCAGAACTGAGTGAGTTATAAGTTACATAATGATTTACTTTTGTAAAGAATCAATTTATAAAGTAAGGATAATTATCAGTGCAAAAAGGTAAAAACAATAAATATGTGTAATTTACCCCATATTCCAATTCGCAAGACATTTTTATCTCTGATTATCTACCACCAACAACAGTGTTAAGAGAAATTTGGTTTATGAATAATCTTTATTTTATACCTTATCTTGATTTTTACATTTATATTTAACACTTAATAGCCCAGTGTAGCCTTTAAGCAACACCCTATTTTTTCTTCTTAAATCTTGAGAATAAGACTGAAGCTCTAATGCCTGTTGTTGTCAATATGATACATACTGAATTTTTTTAATTAAATCAATTTACATCATATAGATGGCAGCCTGAGTGCTGATAAAAATAATAAAAATAAATTGATGTTTTTCACTTGAGGCTGCATCTTTTTTTTTTGTACGCTTGAAAATAACATTTTATTATACAATGTTGAAGGAAATTCCTTATCCGTATTATTAGTTATTAAAACTCGTCTCTATTTGACATTATAAAATTTGATTAAGGAAATTTTTTCTGAAATAAAGGTCAGTTGGAAACAAACTGTTTTTAAGCCATAAACCATACTTGAGACAAAATAGGATTTTTTAAAGTATTTTTCCCATGTTTTATTCAAGAAATGCAAGTCAAAAGACATTTTTAAATCAATTTTTGAAAAGTCGCGATTTAAAGGGTTAAATTTCAAAACGCTTATTCTCTAAATTCCTTGTCATGAAGCTAGTCCCATTATCATTTATTATGAACTTCAGGCAGTCATCTGAAACAGGCTGAACTATGTTAGAAGCAAGACGAATTTTCATAATTATGAACTCATTCAAAATTAGTTTATGTAATCAGAACCGCAGAGAAATTCATTTAAAAATTATATTGTAAATAGAAGATTATAAAAATCTTTGCATTTTTCTCACTTTGTCTAATATTATAGTCATTCTACTAATGAGAAATTGGGAAAATATGCAGATTAGGTAAATTAATTTAATAACTATCTCGATGTTCCCCAGTTTTAAAACGAAATAAGAATTTCTGTAAGTTTATGAATTCGTCCGGAACTCTCAACGTGCTGCATTCTATTTCAGAAACACTCTGAAGAATTTACGTTTTCCTTTCAAAATTGACAGGAAAATCCATACTAAGTATATGACCAATTCTTTAATTTTTCTCTAAAGATGGGCTGAACTTATCAAAGGCACACGCTTCCACCTAGCATGTTTAACTGTGAAGAACTATATAAGCTATTAAAGATATGGGTATTTAAGTATCGCTTTCTTTCCAGGTGTGCATTTGTCGAATGGGTCTTGAATTTACCTGCTAAATTTGCCTAGAAACGAATATAATGTTCATTAAAATATTAAGTGTGTGTTATCTATTTTATTATCATGCTTAAGGAGAAAATTAGTTAAATTAGTGGATAGCATACAATGAATGCTAACAGAATGATATATCCTTTCGAAAGATTATCTTTTGATCTTCGAACAACTTAAAGAAGGCGGTAGGGAGGGGAGCAAAAAATAATCTCCAGACGATCTATCCCCCATTATCGAATACACTTGCGTGCGAATGGCGATTTGGGATCCTTCTTAGACATCATCAAAAACTCATTATCCGTAGTCACCACGTGCGATTTACTCTCACGTGAATAAAGTAGGTGAATTCAGCAAAAATATCCCTTCCCGTTAGGGAAGGCAAAATAAAACACTCCTTTCCAACCCCTCGGTGGATCCCATAAAGAATAATACGGAACTCTGAGAAAAGATGACACACGGGGTACAAGCAGAAAGAAAAAGGATATAAAAAATCGTAAAGTAAAATAATGAGATCCATACAGTTTCATTCAAGTTCGCACTATCATTCCTCAATGGGATTCAGCAGCGATTCCACTCAACTCGTCTCAAAAGTTCGAAGGAGAGCGACCTCTGGTAGATGAGAGATGCTTTATAACGTCTCTCCAAAGGGAGAAATGGCCTTTTCGGTTTTTCTCTCTGCCTTTTACTGTCTCCTTTCATCGTCTAAAACCTCTTCGACTTTATTACTCCATTATAGAAATCGCAGACAAGGGGAATAAATCGCGTAAACATGGCCACTGTTTTGCCGGTATCGTCCTTAAAGTAGCCAAATCCTGACGAAAAGTGGATATAAATAAAATGTGTATCCGGTTTTTTCCTTCGTTCCAACCTAAAATGCATCCTTGAGATAAATAAGTATACAATATAAGAAAATGGAATGGGAGGATATTTTTAAATTCAGTTTATATATGACGGTTGTATGTTTACTTCGTTTCATAAAATAAAGTGCCGAAATGATGGTTTTCTCCACATTTTAGGACAACTATTCATGATAGAATTCCCTTTACCTAGTGTTTAGTGTGTTGGATCGTATGCCTGTAAGACCATTTTTTTCGCAACGAAATTTTATAATTATATAATTTATGATTTTGAATAGATCGTGGCTGCATATTGTAGCGTTATATAATAATCTCCGCACATCTTGCAGAAAGATGGCATTTGACATCTTTTCTCTGGCACGAGGAAAGAAGTTTTGAAACTTGCAGTCGCAAATATCAGATTTTTACATTTCAACATGAGTGCTGGTGAAATTAATTTGGCAAAAACGTATACACCTCTCTTATAATTTTAAATATTATCACATCGGGACTTTTGATGAAAAGACTACAAACGAAAAATCTAATTGGCTCTTATTATTTTTTTCTCAAATTTGTACATTTATCGGCACATATAAAAAACGAACAAGTCTCCTTAAATTATTTTATATTGTTTTTATACATTTTTATAAACTTGTTTCATATTTGTGAGGATGGGATATTTTAATTAATTTTTCATTCACTTCCTGGTTTGCTAGAATATTAAAATTAGTGAACTTCTGTATTTTTAATGAGAATGCACTATTTTAATATTTTCAGCACTTAATTATTAGCCATTCGATTAATTTTGGTAAATTTTGATTCCATAGTGCCACCTTGTACTTACTGAATTTGATAAAAATTGATTTCAAGAATTTGTGCTATTTATAATAATGAATTATAAATTAAAGACTAAATAAATAGAAAATAATTAAAGAATAGAAGAAAGTAGAAAATAATTAAAGTAATAAAGCTTGCCTTTCGGGCTACAAATAAAACGGTGTTTTTAAAAACTCTTTTCAATAAATTTATTTCTCGCTTCAGATTTAATCTGAACGGGATATGAAATCGGCTGCCTACTGCAAGAGAGTCATACATGCACTTTTTACTTATCAAAATACGGTTACTTTGCATTAAAATCTGTGTTAAATCAATTAAAAACGGAATTCCTAGAAAGCACTCTGCCAAAAATGCTTTCTAGCTTGTCGTGATGCGAAAGATGAATATTTGTTGCATGTAAGGACACCAGTGTTGGGCTATCTTTTAATCAAGTACTTATTTGGTTAGAGTTTAATGCTATAAAAATGTTTAGAGTTTATTTCTGAAAATGAATCTTCTATAGCAGTAATGAATGTTTTAAGTGATGTTAACCAAGCTGTGATTGATAAAGAGACAAAAAATCATACTAAATAAATTACTTAGTTTATTAGGTCTATTGGTAGTTATCATTATTTTTTAAACTTTCGTCATGATGCTGCACTTAGTGTAAAGTTAAGTACTTCACAAAATAAAAAAATATAGACGATGAAGAAAAACTGAAACGAGTTCGAGGCATACAATACTTTTATGTAAACAATTTTAACACATTTTGAATCATTACTTAATACGTTAGAAAACTCACATTTCTATAACGTTTTCATCTATCCACCTGTAGTAATCACAATAAAAGTGGACAACAGATAAAACAGCTTGAAATTCAAACGCAAAAGCAAAGTGTAATCCAATCCTAGATTTTAAAATTTCAACTTATATTTTTAAACATTAAAAATCTTAATATCATGGCACAACCTATTGAAATTAACATTTAAAATGTACTCGTTCAAGTCTTTCTTAATTATAAATCTGCAGATATATTTTCAAAAGTTCTTATCATCTATTGGAAATCTTCTAATTCTATATCTGACAGTGAGCTGTTTTCTTAATTCTTAAGACAATTTTCGAGAAGGTAATACTTCTCTCGTTCTTAGGTGCCTTTCAATCAAATAATCAAGCATTCGAAGTTAATAACAGCATAATTTTTAAATTTTTCTTTCGCTCAAGAAGTCTTTAGCAATCTTGTGTAAACTTCTCATAAATCTTACAATCAGACGAATTAGTAGTTTGCGAAACAAAAAGTAAACAAATAAGTCACTTTTCGTAATTTAACTCTAAGAGGGAACATCAAAGGCTTTTATCCGAATCCAAGCTAGTAAATTCCAGTTAATTATATGATAATGCATTCTCACCGACTGAATTCATTCCAAAAGAGACTTGGAATACTTCAGCCTCAACTCAGTGTCCCACCTGATAAAGATAAGCTGCAACATTCGCTAAATCCTCGGATTATGCACGCAATCTATCGCAATTAAAGGACAAGCACTGCTTAACAGCTGTTATCTGCAGAAGGAACGAATTAGTGAGGGAATAGAATATTGGAATTAAGGAATTAGTCCAGAATGTTTCGAATCTTTACAAATTAGATTTATTTCGTTCATGGATAATGCTCTGGCAACCTAGCGAATGGATGGATGGTTGGGGCTGAAGCTAATTTCAGTTGATTTTCCAGAAACTAATTGATATTATAATTAGTTAATCAATAAGTTCGTCGAATCATTTTTCATTCCAAATGAGATCGTGCAAAGATGTGGATTTCGTTCACATTCACAATACTAAAAGACAGGCCAAGAAGCTAACGGAGATTACGCTATACTTCCGGCGATGCACCGATGAATGACGTAGTTGGTGTTTCTACGCATTTTGGGGTTACTTTCTATTAGAATTCGCCAACAACCAGAAGTAGATTTTCTTTGCTTCGTGTGCGCCAACGTTTTGTTCTCAAAGCAAAAAGAGAAAGTTGCTTGGATCGATTTTTTTTACTCTTACATTGTTTTAAAGTACATAATTTGTGCATTATTAATTAAAGGAAGCCTGAGAAATATCAATAGTAGACACTTGACACTATATTTAAAATTGTATACACCAGAAGATTCTATGCAAAAAAAGAATTGATTACACCAACCATGCTTTCATATTATCTTGAAATAAAGGATGCATAATTTTTTTAATGAGTAAAAGGAAATTTAATAAAAAAAACTAAAATTTTTACAATGAATAATGCTCGAATAATATCGAATTACAACTCAAATTTTAAATTATATATTCAGTAAAACTTTTTTTTCACTCTTCTAATACGGAGATTTGAGAAGTTAAGGCATGTACATTGAATGTTTTATATTATACAGCATAACCGAAAGCTTCATATTCTATTTTAAATATTTTTCTTATCATTCTTATAATATTTTTCAGTGTATGCAAATATTTTTTGGATAAGCTGTTAAATCTAGAGTTTAACATTTAGTTTTTATAGATAAACAGATTGAGCCAAACATATAAAATGTAAAAAATAATATGCTGTGTTACTTGCTGGGCAGCATATATATATATATGCACAAAAAATGATGCAAATACTGAAAAAAGATAAGATCAATAAATAATTTCAAAAGCAGCGATATTTTAGAAGTTGATACCATATAAAAATGATAGAAAAATAAATTAACAGCATTAAATTCTGTTACGTTTTCTGAGTAATCGTAATCACTCCAGCACCAAGTGAGATTATTCGCCAAATGTGAACTCCGAAGAGACAGAGAAAAAAAGCTTTTCCCCCGAATGCTCCCAAGGTCATTTTGGTTCCTCGTAATTTCCGACAGAAGGCGGGGGAAAAAATATTTAAGAAATTAAATAACATACGTTTTAAAAATGGATTTTTATTGAAGAGAATATCGGTTTTTGTTATTTAAAGCAAAATTCTGTTGAAATATGTCAATTACTTTTAAAATACATTAGAATAATTGCAAGACTATTGCACTTGGCGGTAGAATACCATCCATAGCTTCCACTGTATAACATTCTTGAGTTGTCTTGGACTATAAGAAGTTTGCTATACTATCTTTCAGTATTGAATCATGTGTGGCATGATGAGAAATACGACTGATTTATGATGTTATTTCTGCGCTACACCACCAGGAAAGCGTTTGGCGCTGATGAATTTGTGCCGAACCAACGTACACGGCGGATCTTTTGACAGAATTTGATCTTAAATACCCGAAACCATGATCCTGCCATAAACCACTGCAACGGAATTAACTGGTCCTATTAGCACAAGATATTATTTACACGACGTTGTGTGATATTATAAATGTCAAAACACATCGTGATGATATCGTAACAATATTATAACATATCGCTTGCTAGTATGGGGCTGAAGCACCAGATTATCACTAAAACACCTTATGCTTAATTCCTGCAAATGTTCCTCTGGTACGGCAAAGAACGTGTGTAAACAATCTGTGATAATATATTTTATGTCCTTCAAAATTTTTTCCTGTAATAGGAAATACTGGAAGTTGATTGTATACATGAATTGAAATAATGAAAACTTGTATGAATTTACTTTGATTAACTTCAATACTGTCAAGGAAAAAATTTTTACTAGACGATATTCTGGTGATCAATAACAGAGTTTTGCCGATAAAGTAAAGTTGGATACAAAAATTGAGAAATGTTTGCAAACGATATTTATTATTAAGAAATGTCCAAATATTCTTATTATAATATAATATTCCTAATCCCCTTATATCCCGAAATGTAAGAAGTTAAATAAATGTAATTGGTTTGTCATATGCTTTGTTCCGAAAAATAATTTTTCTGGTATTCTTTTTGTTATCCGTAATTTAAAAAGGTATATCAGAAAAACTTTAAAAGGAATTTTGTTTAAACATTTCCTTTCCATATTTAAATTTTTTTTCTATATTTCAAATATTATTTATTATATTAATACCTAAGAAATTAATATTAAATTTCAAAAATGCTTTTTTTTCTGTAACTCTATCGAGAACAATACCCAATAAAATATATTAATTAAATGCCATATTTTTAGTCTAAAAAATAGAGAAATTCGCCAAATAGTTTTGATGTGATACTTGACTACAGCACAAATTTAAACTTGTTCTCCAATGCGCATCAGGAGGAATGTGACGTCATAAATTAGCATGAGATAACGTGTAGCTTAATAACTTGTAATGTCATGCTAATCTTAAGATTGTTACGTCAAATGTATAGACTCCATTATGCTCACATAAAGTAGAAATCTACGTTAAAATAAAGCAACATGTAATTTTTTTACATTTTCTTGCCAAAGAAGTTCCATTCTGCAAACTTAACATAAGCTAATTATAATTTTAAATGAAAGAAATGTGAAACATTAAATAATAAAAGATAAATTTACGAAAATTATTATTTAAATATCGTAGAGTCATTGCAAAAAATATGAAATTTGAGAAGTGCCTGTGCAACAAATTATTTTAGAATACAGGTTGTTAAGTAATTTAATATTTGTAAAAATATAAGTACAAAATTAATATAACCTCATAATTAGTAATTTATAGTATATTCATGTTTTGTTCTTGTATGGAAACTTAACCAAATATTTAAATAAATGCCAACATGAGTCCTTAGGTAAACCCTATTGGTTATAAATCCTATTTAAAGTCAATAAAATGTTTTTCAAGGTAAATACTACGTTCTTTGCAATTAAGGCAGTGTTTGCTTTTAGAATTATCACCATATTTTCGTAATTAGAAAAATGAAACTGTAATTTAGTTTTCATGTGATAGAATTTCATGTGTCCACGAGGGAACGTTAATCAAATGAATGCTTTTTCATTCTATTAATAAAAGGTAAATAGAAATTGAGATTAATGATTGTGCGAGTCAGAATTTTTAGACGATCTTCTAAATTTTACTCGAGTAAAACTCAATGTAATAAAATATTAAATATTAATTTAGCACACTTTTACTGTTTTGGTGCAGGTTTTTCATCTTCTATGTACGATCAGAGGCCCTACCAAATTATGTACGTTATATATATGTCATTTTACGTTTACCGTGTATTATTTGAAAATATTTAATGGAGAGTAGACGAATATAGGGTGTGGTACGAATATAGGGCATGGTTGCTTAATCATACCCCCTAAGAAAAAAAGTCGACAAATTGCAATTTTATAAATGAAGGATTAAATTTAGCATTATTCACAACTTCTGTGAATATTGCAGCTAATTATTACAAGAAAGTTCAAAATACACGTACTATGTCGAATAAAATAA
This sequence comes from Araneus ventricosus, assembly GCA_013235015.1. Lineage (NCBI taxonomy): Eukaryota > Metazoa > Arthropoda > Arachnida > Araneae > Araneidae > Araneus > Araneus ventricosus. The sequence continues at coordinate 1,399,800 of BGPR01000037.1, read as the reverse complement.
GCAATTCTTAAAGTAATAACATCATTACGACTAAGGAAACCAGTTCTCAAGTCGTACCTTGGAAGCAAATGAAGCATAAACACCTTGAATTATTATTCTTTGAGTAAACTATTCGGTCTTTAGTTAATCGGTCAACCCATTCGTTTTTCCAAATTTTGGGGTCCATTGGTGCTGCTGCACTCCCTGAAATTTCTTAAACATGTATTTTCGTTTTTAATCTTATTCGTTTACTTTTTCACTCTCAGAGTTCCATGACTTACGAAAATCCAAAAAAGTAATAAATTGAAAAGAAGACAAAAATGAATCAACAAGTAAAAGAGAAGCAGGTCTGAGCTGCAAAGTACTCTGCTCCCCTAAAAAAATTCGTTCACTGCGCAGAAAATCCGGAGAAAAAAAGCAACCGCTTCTCCCTTTAACTTAGACGGGCTATGGGCTGCTGGGCGAGCAGCTCTTGCTGGCACGGAGCCAACTGAACGAGAAAAAGGTGCTCTTTTTAGTTCATTTTTCTTTTTTTCCTCATTCCCACACAAAAGTGCCAATCTCATTGGGTTTTTTCCGAGGGGCGGGGGGGTCGGTTTGTGTTGCGTCGACAGAAACACATCTGGTTGATTGATTATTTGCTTTCTTTTGATAGAAGGCTATATTTCTTTTAAAGAAGATATTCATTTTTGGCAAAGCATTATCTAGTGAAGTGGACAAGGAGGGAAGTGTGTATGTGGAGCTCTGTTTTTTTTCTCTTTCATCAGCAGAATTGTCGCATCAACATTCACTTAACTTTCTGTTAGTAAAACTAGCAGTAAATATCATAAAGCATTTAATTTGTTTGAAAAGCAGGAAATTTGATATCTGCTTTTGGAATTAAAAAATTTGGCCCATTGAAAAGCTAAAGTAGCTTCTTGAAATTGTATTCTCGTGATAAATACCCTCCTCGTTTCTGAGCTGACGAGCCGCCACTGGGAGCTCTCATTGAATCCCACATCGCCTTTTGGAATTTTCATAACATCTCGTCCATATCTTCTTGTCTCTACGCATTCAGTACGTTTGGCCATGTTTATGGACACTGCCTAAATATTGGGAAAAGTACCATTTCACATATTAAAAGGAACAGTATTTTCTTCCTATAAATGATATGTATTTTTAGATGTGCAAGAAATCCTTAAGGCGTAACTGCTACGATTTAAGCTTCCTTTGTGGTACGATTTGAGAAACTTCTAGTGTAAAATTTTATGTAAGCGGCCTAAAAGAATCAATTGAACCAGAGTGTACTTATTGCATAAAAGCAACTATTCAAATAGCACAGAATGATACCCTAAGAAATAAAAATATCTTACTAGTAATATTATTGTTCTACGTTTTACAAAATATGCACGAAAACTGTAAGAAAACTACCAAAAATTTATTTTTCATCGAGGTTGGGTTGTAATGCATCGAAGCTTCCCTCTAAATAATGGAATTAATATCGCCGATGTTAGTAGTCATCGGCACTGCCGTCAGCATTGTCGTCACCATTTCAATTTTATTCTAACGGAATGCACCTTTTCTTATTTTGATTTCAGAAACTATTTTTTCTGGTAATTTTGTCTCGTTTTGCTATTTCCCTCCCACATGCCTAAGGTAGCAACTCCTCTTAGTTGTGAATAGTTATTTTTTGAGAATGTTAGATTATGATGATCAATAAAATGAACATTTATTTCCATTTCCAGAAATATCTTTTCATATTTCTGAATACGTTTTAATACTGGAATTTCAGTGCACGTTAAATACCCAAAATGACTAAAAATGCCTTTACAAAGATGCGCATGCGTCGTAATAGATGCGGAATGGAAGGGGGATAAAATGGAAGAAAAAACGCAACTGGAATCGAAATTGGATTCATGATTAGAAGAAATCGATTTCCTTGTCGAGGATTAATGGTCTGATTTCTAAATTTGTCTCAGAATCGAATTTCATCCGTGGCATTTGAATGGTTACTATGATTAAAATAGATTCGATTTTTTCCGCTTCGTATACGCCAGACTTTCAACACGTTTGGTACACGTAACATTGTTGTTCTTGTTACGAAAAGAGCAACATTATTCTATGGACCAAATCTAGACAATGATATTTAGATATAGTCAATTATGCACAATCTCTTAAAAATAACATTCTTATAACATTTAATGTTTTTTTTTTCGTTGCGAATGTTACGTAATTGACAAAAGAATCTCCAGATTTCAATGAAATTTTATAACTGTAGATTTCTACAGCAAGCTTCACAGATTATTTACAGTTAAATATCTACTCGCTTTGACAATTTCTTCAGTTTTATGCATACAACCGTATAAAATACCATGTTGCTCTGTGATATAACGTAGCGACATGCAATTACGGAACTTAAGGTAGCAGCATGAAATTTATAAATGTCTTTCTGGGGTTTCGAAACGAAAAAGGAATAGGTCAACTGTACTGTTTTCGTCTTTCAAAAGTAATTATTTCTAAAGATATTTTATTAAATAAGGGAAAGGATTTTGAAAAATTCTCAATAGATAAAATTTAAAAATTTTCTTATTTCTAAAAATATCTTAAAGATGCATCCAATCCTTTGAAATCTGTTAAAGCATTAGTTAGAATTAAACTCTGCTAAAACTAATATTAAACAATTATTTATGTAGTGTATAAATGGTGTTATCAGAATACCATGCTGTCGAAGAGCTATCACAATATTTGCACCATGTTATCAGAACGCTGCTTTGGAGGTAGTCGTCTGAGGATTGTAACATGTTTAATCCTTTGCACGCCGAAAGACAATAAGATGTATAATTATACGCGTGTGATTATAATGATTGATTTGGCGCATTAGGAAGATGAAAAATAATATTAAATTGTTTCAATTCCTAAGAATCAATCTGTGTTTTTGCTATTAGATGGTTTTTATAATTAGCACCATCCAACAAGAATGTGTGAAAGATGCATCATTCAGAATATCGAGTCTGACTCGGCATAAGAGTGCAAAAGGTTGATGTCTAATTTTCAGAAGTCTGCTGCAAATACATACGACTAAGCATACGACTAAGGCATTCTAGATATTTAGGTAAACAGTGGGGCGGAAATATTCGTGCTAAGCGAAAACCATCCGGATTTCCTCAAGTCGTACAGTGTGTAAATGATGTTGTCAAGGTGCCGTGATGTCGACGACTTAACTCAGTATTTGCTTTGTATTATCAGAATACGTGTTATAGAAAAATTGCCTGTAGATTGTTTAAAATAAAATACATCGATTAGTGAAAAATAGCATTAAATTGAAATGAAACAAAAAGTTTACTTTAAAGAAAAAAAATGTTCACGTGTTATAAGCATTTTAGAGATCATATTTAAAATATAATGGCTATTCTAACCTATTTTAATTCTCTTATCAGTGTTTTATTTACTTAGAATTTCCGTAAGTTATATCGCACTGAGTTTGATTTTTCTGATATTTTCATAAAACAACGCATTTTTACCTGCTATTTTCAGAAGTCTGCTGCAAATGCAATCATTGTAGTAGAACACAAAATAATCCAAACAGACGTAATCAAAATTTTTAACAATTATTTTCACAAAGCAAAATGAATTTTCTTATAGTTCCTCCTATCAAATTCCTTGTTGGTTTTTTAAGTATTCTATATAAAAATTGCAATTGTTCAGTTACAATTCAAAAAATATATATAAATATCTGACTTATTTTATGAGTTAAAAACATTACATCTAGCTAGTTACTTGATTTTAAAATACATTTTAATTTTGGATAGCAATAATTCTTACAAGCAACAGACTTCAAATGACTACAATGCTGTTTTGAAAAAATTTCGTTGTCTTCACCAGAGTTATTAACTTTTATAAAGAGATGACAAGTTTTATAGTAACCACCATTTTAAAAAGAGGAAGCACTCTGCCTTCCAGCAACAAATAAAAGTAAATAGGGTTAAAAATTCAATTATCTGAAGAAGATGAAAATATTCTTCAAATATTTTCTTGGCAAAGAACGCACCTGCAATAAAAAGCAAATATTCCATAATCAGTGATGGTTACATTGATTGTTTCTGATCCATGAAGCAAGATCAAACGTCAAATATTTAAATTTACCATGTGCGTTAAAACATTCTCTTTTGTAATAATTGACTTACCGTATTCATTTCACTTCTTTTCCATATTAACCAGCCGATGTTCTTTTTTCTTTGTCAATGAAAGTTCTGATGTAATAGAAAATACATATTATTGTTCTTATTAAGGCAGTATTTCAAAATTCTTAACAATATCGAAAAAATTAATTTGACCAAATTACAGATCTTGATTTTAATCGTAATATCGATTTATACAACAAAAACGCAGTAAGCTTATTTGACTTTTCCAAATTGACGCTGTTATTCTAAAAGCAGATAGTTTCAATAAACCAGTGACAGAAAATTAACCCTAATTCAGAGAACAATGTCCTTATGCGATTATCACTCACTCTAGATGAGTTGAATTTGGAACTCCTGCAGCGTCTGTATTACACATCTCTAATCTGAGTGAGTGCCTAATGTGCTTGTATATTCTCAAATTTAAATTATCTTTACTTGATGTTTCGTAAAATGTTTAATATTAGAAGCATTTTTTGTAATTAAAATTGACTAATTAAGGCCATTTATAGCATTTTCAGGTTTACATCTTTTCAAAATTCTACATTTAATTTTAATTTGTATAGAATATAAAATGTTTCTTGAAAGTAATTACATTTTTAAAATCGCACATGAATTTGTCTTCGAGTCTGAATTCTAGTGTGAATTTTGGAATATATCAAAATATAAATCATTTATCCTATCTGATTTGGAATATCGAACATCATATTATTCTTTACCAGGTCAATTAGAGATACGATATCAGTATTTTCCAATTATAAACATTTAATGATAATCATCTCATTAAAACTATAAACATTGTAACATACACAAGAATATCACATTTGGATGCCCATTTGCAACAGTTGCAACTTATTCCTTAGAGTAAAACCAGACTTAATTTTGGCCATTTTATTCTCTTCAAGTACTTTTGCTAATGGTAAACATTCTCCACTCTCTTTCCCCTATTTTAATCTCTGCTATCTTCCCACCAATGGGTGTAAATCTGAGCTGGGTTAATGACATGCTTCTCCATTAAGCAACGCCGGTCCAATGGGAGGCACCTAGTAATTACTTACCCTATTAGAAAGATGCACTATCTGCGTTTCTCCAAATGAACGGACATTCAACTGGGAACGCGCAGATTGGCGGAAGAGATTTAAAATGGTTCTGTAAACATCCTCCAGTGATTTTCTTATTGAATACTTTGGGGTTGTAGACCTCAATTATTGATTATATTTCCACAGATATGATGTTGGTTAAAGACGATTCTGAGATAGCTGCTTTATTCGATATCATATTGAAAGGCATGGTAGCGCTCACGGATCACTGAGCAGCATTTCAGAATTAAATGCTTGATATAAAATAAACTAAATCCGATATAATAACAGCATCGAAGACAGGGTGTAGTGGAGTCGGAACGTCGTTCCGGCACCGCTTTATTTTTCGAGAAATGAATAACCAAAATTTGTGAAAACGTCCATAAAACAGGTTTAAAACGTCCTTAAAACGGGATTTTTTTTTACCTAGGTTAGAGCGTCCCGCCATTGCTTCTTTTACAACTACACTGCCGAGAAAAGTTTTCATTATTATAAAAACTATACTTCAAAACGATATGACCATTAAGATAATAATTAGTAAAAGCTATTATTCTTCTTGCTTTCATATAAAAGACACCAGCATATATATTATTCACGAAAGCTTTAGGATTTTTAATTCATAAAAACACACTTATTAAACAAAATTATCTTGAACAGAATTAAAATTTAACTTTAAAAGTATAGGGAAATTAATCATTTCCTATATGATAGAAAATTTCTGTCGGTATTATAGTTATTCCGAAGCAAGTATAAATTCATATATTTTTTTCTCTTTATGAGAATGAAGTTTTGGAAATATCTGTGAATTATTTTGAAAAGAGCTAAGAAGGAGCTTCCATTCTTGTCAATTTTCTTGATTATCACGGCTTCAACCGGGTCAGTTTGTTTCTTAAAGTTCACATTTGTATGATTTCGAAATTGTATCTATTCCACATACAGTTTAAAAGTGAAGCATTCATATTTTACAAAGAGCAGGGCAGTTTACGGGAAGAATCGATAGCAAGAAGCTCATTAAATCTCATGCCGGGAAAGAGATTTCGAAATGATAATTTGCTATTATACTCCGAAGTAATGATAAAGGCCGCGGTGGCAAGGTCTCGGTTTCGGGATCGGAGGGTTCCAGCTTCGAAACTCGATTCCACTGAAGATCCGTCGTGTATTTTGGCCTGCTGCACTTAAATCAGATGTAGTGGTTAAACATCCACCCGCTTGTGTTTTGCACACGAGCCATCCCGACTCTGCCTACTCTACTGGCTTTAAGGCATTAAAGAGCCGGAGGGAAAGAAAACCTAACAGCAGCACGACGCAAAGCACCATGCGCAATTTATTAAAATTTGAAAGAGTGTACATACCACACCCGTGACAAAGGTGAAATTTAATTACCTGAATTCTATTACAAATTTGGTGTTATTCGAGACAATACATTTGCAATATTTTGTAACATTCCACAAATATTTGCATCATCTTCTACAAATAAATATTATAAGTTTATTTTTACATGTGTACATAAAGTCACGCGTGACAAAAATTTCAGCAAAATGTACACCATAAATAATAAACGCCTATAAAAGATACCAAACAATTCAAAACAAAAGAGACTGGGACGCACACACAAAAAACTTCAAACCACATGCAAATATACTCGTAGCAAGTGGGACCTGCCTATCAAAACTAAACCACATAGATTTTTTTTAAAAAATTGATCATTAAAATTTCTCCATCACAACGCATCCAATAAAACTCGCATACTAGAATTAAAAATATTTATTATAAAATTACCAAACAATTAAAACTATCAACGACTAAAAGTCTTCACCTCCATTACTACTCTGTATCCTTTCTTTCTCGAGAGCCCCACAAAGCACCGTCCCCCTGCATACAAATAGACCTGCAACTCATTGGACCATTCACTGCAAAAGCGACAAAATAGGTAATAGTCTCTTGGCCATATACAATTCATGAGAATTGGTGTGGAAGTTTGGAGAGGGGATTGCCAGCTCAGGCAACGTCCTCATCATCTGACATCGGTTCAAAATTTCGAGATCCGTCCCAAAATAGCCCTTGTATTGCGTTAAAACGGGAAGTTAATATAACTAAACTGAGTAATGATAGTGCAAAAATAATTAGCATTCATATCTCATTCAAATGTATTACAGATATTAAATGGAATTATTGATCTTCCAAAACATAATCTTGCAATACTCCGACTAAAATATTTGTTTGTTATTAAAATATTGTGAAATAAAAGAACTGCACTTTTCAAATAACATCCGCAACATGAACATAATAAAATATTGAACCAGAATCACTAATGGTTTGATAATGGTAAGTATAACAAGTGAAAAAACGTTTTGTGTCAAAATAAAGGATTGAATTTGTCAGAATCATTCTTTTTCTGGTCTGGAACCAATTATTCAAAAATTTAATCAAAGTTTTAATTTATTTTTTTTTTATATCTTCTCTTTTGATTTAAAAGAATATTGTCAAACTTCCAGAATTCGGAATAAGTCATGACAGGTATTGAAAAGTAATGTTCTCTCTTTGCATCTATAATTAAAAGTAATTGAAAAAACCTCGCAAAATTTACAATCCGGATTAATTTTTAAAAAGAAACAATTTATATATCATACCCTTGGCTGTGAAAAATAAGATTTTTATTTTATTTCTAATAAGAATACAACTTCAAGAGAAAGAAATTATTCAAAACTTCATTTTCAATAACATATAAATTGCTGTAATCTACTTATCTACTAAAATTGCTTTGAAATGTTTAATCGTTTATTGTATTGTTTTTGTAAGTTCACTTTTAACAATATACGGTACATTTCTATTGTTATCCGATTGATACTAATTCGAAAATTCGTCTTTTAATAATTCTTGATTGAATTATTCAGTAGCAAATTTTAATTCTTATTCAATTATTCAGTAGCAAATTTTAATTCTTTATTCAATTATTCAGTAGCAAATTTTAATTCTTTATTCAATTATTCAGTAGCAAATTTATTTTTAGTCAAATCATCCAGAAACATAATTGGTAAAAATGGAGGACTAACAGCTTAAATTTGAAAGCAATTCGTGAAAGTGTGACTGTTTATTTTAAAATGTTATATAACACCACTTCTTGTCCTCGTACCTAGAATCATTATGATTCTTTGCACTCGGTTTAGGTGGACATGAAGTGAGAGCATACCAGAAAAATAATAATTAATATAGAGTAATATAATATTTCGTTAATAAGTGTCAAATTTATTCATTTAGAAATAAAAGATTATCTCAATTTTCCCCGAGCAGTTGCCTTCCCAGACATCTCATGTGCAGATCCTTTCAGACTGATTTCATCAGCTACTAATTCGGCATATTTTTAAATATCATTAACCACCTACTTAAAATATGATGTTGGTGCACGACAACACCGAGACATGCATTGTTAACACTGAAAACAAATTAAGTTTTCATCAGTCATGTGATTACATGTATTCTTTTTTTACAGACATTATTGCATTTTTAAAATATACTAAATTTGTGAAACAAAACTTGCGTGATAGAGAAAAAGCTGTGCATGATAAAAAAAATTAAATTAACAATGAAAATATATGTAACAAGGTAACCCAAAATCAACAGAATTTTTAAAAAACTCAATTATTTCAAATAATTCAAAATTGACTCCTAAATTCCAAAGCGGAAAATTACTCCTATATTGTCTCATATTCATAACATTTTTTTAAACCAGTCCAGCGACTATTTTCAAATTCTAAAAATCGGTATCTATGGGTTTTATCCGACGATCGAAATCTTCTGTGTCTTGGGACCCCCAGCATTCTTTTCTGAAAATGGGGCACGGTGAAGAAACTTTTTGCTGTCAGGAATGAGTACCAGGGAAGGAAAGGACCCGTGAAAAGACTGAGCGCATCCCAGGAATTCCGATAGACTGTCATTGTCGAGACCGATTTTAATTCATCTTCCGAAGCTGCAATAACCGACATTTTATGTCTTTCGGGCAATAGGCGCTGTCAGCTGGAGTGGCTCGCCTCTTATGTCAAAATTACTTCTTCTACGTCTGCTTCGAGAAACGCGTCTCCATGATGGAAATCGACTCATCATTTGGAAAGTCTCAGATTTTCAATTTTTTGAGGCGGTTTGTATCTTTTTTCATTTTGATTTGTTGTTGAATAGGAAATAGTATTGAATAAAGTGAAAGGATGAATACGAGCTGCTGAAATTGTACAACAAGCGCTTAAAATAGGATTACAGCAGGTAAACAGGAAAGTGCTTTCCCCAATTTTCAACTCACTGAAAATTACATTTTTCTTATGGGTGTTACAAATACTGTATAGAGTGGAACTTCGCTTAAAGAACACAATTCGATCCAGAATTTTGCTCGTAATGCGAAATATTCGTTAAATGAAACAATTTTTCCCATATAGATTAATGCAAAATACGATAATGCGTTCCATGCCGAAAACAGTACTTAAAAATTTTATGTATAAGGTTAATTCAAAGAAAATTATATATAACATTGCTAAGGAGCCTCAATCATCTTCGTCTCTTCTTCTATCAAGAAATGAACCAACCTGGAATGTGAATTCAATTTGTAGGGGAAAAAAACTCGATAGAATTAGTTTATCATTTATAATACATACTAGTTTAGTTATACAGTTAATACATATTAGTTTATCATTTATAATACATACTTACCTAATTTTTTTTTACTGGAAAGATGTATAGAAACGTTTTTTTGCCGACGCTGAAAATTTAGCGAAAATGCGACATGGTATTATTAAATAAATTTGTAGCACACAATAGCCACTGCCTTATTAAGATAATGCTTCTCAAATGTACGATGCAACAGTTTCCCATGTCCTTTCTGTTATTGCGACAGAAGATTGTGGCTTTGCTGCTACCTCCTCCTCCAACAAACTCCCTTCCTCAACTTCTTGCTGCGAAACACGATTCAGCCCCATAAGCGTTTCAGTGGTCAGCCCTTGCCTGTGATCTTCCAGAAGCTCATCGATATCATTGTTATCCACCTTCAGTCCCGTAGTCTTAATCAGAGGCACAATCCCGTTAACTGCAAGACTTCGCCTCTCCTTACCACTCGTTATGCGAAACGTCGCTCGTTAAGCGACGCACTTTTTTACAGTTTGTTTCACTCGTTATGAGAGGTGCTCGTTGACACATTCACTGCCACCGACGCTCTGGCGTATCCAGAACGTATTATCCAAGACCCTTCTCTACTCTAGTTACGAGAAGGCAGAGAAGATGTCATCTAATTAGATAGATGGTTCGAACCTCAGACGTGAATAGTGGCAGCGAATGTGTTAAGCGAGGTTCCACTGTTTTACCATTTTCTTATAAGCTGGAGAAACTGCTGCACCGATAAATCATAGAATTCCAACCTTTGTGGAACTAACCTGTATCTTCTCTAAATACTTATAACCGAGGTAGCCTTCTCGTTAGGCCTCTGCTTCAGTATCGGAGGATTCCAGATTCGAAACTGGATCTGCCGTGTACGTGAGCTTGTTGCGAGTTAAATCTGATGCCGAGTCTCAAACAACTTAGGTTTGGCACGGTGCCAGCTCAGGTTTTATCGTTGTCATCTGCCCAATTACTCGGTTATCGCTTTGCGTCAAAATGGGACTAAAACTAAACTAAACATCTTGCCTTGTTAACTGCATATCAAACATGGGTGTGAAAAGACAGGAAAATACAACTATCTAAAATATACATGGAGAAAAGCGAAATTCTAGCGCTTAATGTTACACCAACTATACCGGCCGTTATACAGGTAAAAAAATTCAACTGATAAAGAATCTGTATTGGCATGTACGCAGGTAAAAATAATTCAACTGGTAAAGAATCTCTACTATCCTTTATGCTGGCAAAAAAATCTATTGTTAAAGCACCTGAACGTTTGTCTGAAAACGGGTAAACCGTTTATATACAGATCTATTATTTAACAGCAGCGTCAATTGTTATAAGATTGAAATACCATGAATTGTCCATTTCAAGATTGGGATATGTTTCGAAATTTAGTATGCCTCGACATTGCCTCAACATTGCCTCAACATGGACATATCTTAGAATAAAGTTGACAAACCTATGAAATATCTCGAAAAGTAAACTATTATTTTCATGATGAGAAGTGAATCATCTTAAAAGGAAATAATAGTGCCGAATTTTGCTTTAAATTTGAGGCCGCTGCGGATTGTAGAATTGTGGATTCGAAGCTGGATTCCGCAGGTGATCATCTGTTCATCCGGGCTCGGTGTGGGTTAAATCTGTCTTCTACGATCAACTATCATTAATTTCGTGGTGTGAATGTGAAAATATTATGGTGCCTGGGCCATTTCACTTCTTCTCGAAATGGCAAAGTCCTCTCCGAAATTCCCGTCACGTAGCTACAAAACTCAACATTAATCTTATAAATCAATGCATTTAATCAGGTTTATGGTCATGAGAACAACATCTAAGTCGGTAGATCACGTAAGAAAATACAATTTTGGCTATAAGAAACTGGTGTGAAGATTTCCAGCAACACATTTTTTAAGTCGTTTATGTGTTTGAAAGTTAATGTGATAATTAATAAACAATATGCCGATAAATAATAAAGATTTTTTTAAAAAAGAATTCTCATTAAAGTTGATAACGAATGCATTCAACTCCAAATCCGGGAGTAAATTTTTAATGATCACAAAAATAAAGTGATTATTTAATCTTTAACATTACACTTTTTGGTACAGAGCTGTAGTTTCATGGCAATAAGAGCAAAAATTAGTTTTCTTTAAACGTTCTGTGAAACTGTATTTGTAAAATAGGAATTAGTATTTCAAGTAAGTAGGCCTTATGAAATCTATTGTTTTATTCAAGCACAATTCGTTTCAGAAAGATAATATTCCCTCACCTGAAATCATGAATGAATTTAAGATTAAATTATAAACTGTATTGTATTGCAAAAGACTATACAAGATATCATGTTCATAAAAATGATAGACATATGTGCAACGATAAGTATGTTTCCTATGATAAAGCTGAGGAATAAAGTTAGCATGTTAACCGACGCGTGAATCGAAAACGATTCACACGGCGATCAAATACAATTCATACCTGATATCCAATCAGATGACCCCCCCTCTGTATTGCTCTCCTAAACTTAAAAGGCGTATGTTAGTTTATTTATTTCTCCTACTCAGCAATGTTTGAGAACTGCCCGACATTATTCCTAAGCAAAAAGGCCGTATCTTATTAAGAAATAGTAGAAATCCACTAAAGAAAATGTGCATTTCTCGGAAAACTAGCTCAATGTACATTTACTAAAATGACCATAGCCAAAAGTTATAGTTTTTTTATATACGCCTATTAGGCGTAGGACGGCAGTGAAGTTACGAGTTTGTAGTTGTAGAGAAGGAGTCATCTTGTTAGATAGATGGTTCGAATTTCACACGCGAGTCGTGGCGACTAACTTATTAAATATGTAAGGGTTTTGACTTATAAAACGCTTAACCATCATATGCATTTTAATAAAATAGGATAGGGGAACGAATGATTTAAGGTGATTAGAGATTCCCACAGATTACTGCCGTGGGGAAGAACCCTAATTGCATACCATTAAGACAGTTGTGCCAACCCGTATTCAAACGAAGAAGGTTTGGTATATCATCTGTTCTGCCTGTAAAAAAATGGCTAAATCTTGATTTTGTTTTCATTTTACTAGGGTTTTTTTCCAATTGTTCAGTGATATTTCTATAGAAAACAAATTTATGATTTTAATTAACAAGCAATTTATGGTTTTGAATTAGTCCTTCTAAATTATCGAGATGAAAGTGTAACTTTTAAACATTTAACACCACACCGCAGTCTCTAGACTCCTATCCGGTTTGACATAGATGTAAGTAGATTTTATTGCATTGTAGAAAAAAATTACAGCATACAGATGGATGGAAAATGAAAAATTACAAAGTTGATTATTATACGTAGAATTATCAACAAAAATAAAGGAATATGCACCATGTCTTGGAAAAAATGAAGATGATGATGAACAACGTGAAAAAGCTAACATCAATGCGCAATTTGTTGAGTATTGCAGTTAACTTTTAAGCAGTAAAATATTGAAAATATACATCTATTTATTTCAGATAATTTTTTCATTGATTATTATAGACTAGCCGCCTTCGGCGACCAGCTTGTGCGCCGGGAATATAATTTCAAATGAATCTCTTGTGCATAATTTTATATTCCTGGTTCCCTTAACAAAGTAATTTTTAACTTCAAATTGCGATAGACATTTAACCCGTGTTCTTTTCGTATCCCACTTTACTTTCTTATTCCTTATAAACAAAACAGCTCTCTTAATCGTATTGCAAACAACATTACTGATGACCTGTAAAAAGTATTGATCTGCATTTTATGTCAACATTTTAGTCAGTCATTTTGTGTAATACATTTAGAAAATAATTACATTTGAATAATTTTTCCAGTATTTCGCAACAAGTGTACAAAAAAATTTTGGACGGAAATTAATCAATTATAATAAATTTAAAATATCACCTTTATCTTGATCATTAAAAGATTTATACTTAATTCAGCAAATCATTCCTGTTGCTTCAACCGCTATTCTCCTATTGATTACGAGATGAGCTTTTTACATCCTTTCCTTCTAACCGCAAATGACCAGCCCTTTCATTGTTGACAAATGACCGCTTAGCGGCGTCCCCGCCTTCGCCCCTATCTCTGGTCGAAAAGAGAAAAGGGTCTCCTTCAGCGACCTTGACCACATTTAATGACAATTTAAAACCTTGTAAAATTAAAAGTAATTATCGCACAATACTCATACTAATATCATTGGAAAGGTAATTGTTTGCGATTTAAAATGGTATCATCAGTGGTGTATAAAGTAAAATCATTTTCATGCAATAGTTCTTTCGGAACTTATTCACGAAAATATGGCCAAAAACGTTCAAAATTTGCTTCATTTTTAAATAATTAAAATTTGAATAACAAATTGAAAAAAATGACTTCGAGGTGCACATTCCCACACTCCAAAGTATACCTATACCAAATTTGGTAGCTCTAAGTTCAGCAGTCTGCTCTGTAGACCGCCGACAGACACACACAGAGACAGACTTTCTCTTTTATTATTAGTAGAGATAGAGATATACAGAAGGAATTAAAAAACTTGATTATCAACACTGAAAATAAGAAGCAGTTTATCACTTTTGCTTTCTTCCTAAAAGTTCAAATTTAAATCGATGCCTCAAAGGAAAAACCATGCAAAATATAAAAGAAATTTTATCCAGGCTACGATAACATCTATAAGATCTGTTTCTCGCTTTCTACCGTCTTTTTTCAGAGAAGAAATAGACGCTGGAGCGTGAGCACACGACCACGAGATCAAATTGATTATGCATGATTTATGGCTTATGTTCATCGATCTTGTCGTCAGATCTTCATTTTATGTATTCTTCGATCTTCTTTTCTCGAAATTCAGAAAAGACTTGCAACAAGCCGTTACAGTAATTTCAATTTTTACTATTCTCTTTCATATTTTTTTATATTCGATATTCATAGAGTTCCTAAATTCAATTCTTTTTACTTACAAACATTGTTTTCTTTTCCTCTATGTGGAATTTTTCCACCAATGCCAAATGTTTGATTTCTTGCTGTGAAAACAATTGTGAAATTTACGAAATTGTTGCGGTGAATTTTTTTATCGTATGTAAATGCTGGATAAGTCTTTCGCATACTTGGAAAGAAATGAAAATGTGATGTTTGAAAGACGTTGGAAATTGAAACTTCTTGAGCCACATCTTTAAATTAGGAGCGAAATAAATATCAAGATACCTCTTAAAACTTGTACTTTTGCGAAGAGCGATTTTCACAGTAAAAAAGAATTTAATTAGGCGAGGGAGTGAAATCCAAATGATTTGGTAAAATGTGAACTGTACCAGCATTTATATCTCACCTGTGGTCTATTCGGTTAAGTCATTGTATGGCTGAGAAACATGAATTTGATTACGAATGTTACAAGTTCTATTATATGGCCAGAATAACTCATAAAGATCATTGTAGGCTTTAGTAACGAATTATTCGCTACGGTCAGGTTGGCTACTGAAAGTTTTCCTCCAAGCGAAAGATATATGAAGCCCATATTGCCATGAAAATCCTTCTGAAAGGGAATATATTCCCATACACACATGGGAACTAAGTCACACTTCTGTCTCGGGTGATATCAAGATTCTCCAATTCCTACTTCCCTTTGTCACCAGTACAAGGACTTGACAACATACGTTAGACCAAATAAGAAGGGGCATTAGAAGCGCCACCATCAGCAATTACTCTGAACTGAAGGTATTTTGTTGGTCCACCTGTCTGGAAATCCGTAGGGAAAAGGTTTAGCTGTGTCCTAGGTATGTATGTTGGTATTCCGTTACCTGTGTTCCACAAAAATATGTGGATTTCAAACAAGGGCGAATTTAACACACATTATCGCATATACACGTTGTATCTTTTAAAGAAATGGCTTTCGAGTTCAGTCCGAAGAAAACGAAATGCTGTTTTAGGTTTATGGTGGTCTATAAAATTAAAGTTAGAAATTAGTGCTTCGTTAAACCAAAAATTGTTCTAAGTCGATAAAAATAAGTAGTGTTACGATATTTTGTAAGGAGTTATAAATACGATATTTTTTTCAATACGTTTTCTTTAATTTCAAATACCATAAAATGCTTTGATGTATATTTTATATAGACTATAAATTTATTTTTACTTTTGCTCTGTTCTGTTAATCAAATATGTGATAGTAGACGAATTTTTATAAAGGCATTCACAAATCGAGGAGTAAGTTTTATTTAAGGGCGGTACAGTGAGATACCAATATACAGACTGCGCGAAAGGTATCTTTACGCTATTAAATAAGAAACACCGATTTGCAGTTTATTTATTAAATTACAAAGCAACGAAAGATTTGCAATTTATTATTAAAAATTTATTATCTTTGTTATTTATTATTTTATAATTTATTTATATTATTTATTATTATTATTATTTTTTATATTATTATATTATTTATTATTTTTATTATATTTTTATTTATTATCTTTATTATTTTTATATTTATAATTAAAATTGAATTTATTTAATTAAGAATCTTTGAATTTATTATTATTAAAGATTTGCAATTTATTATTAAATTACAAAGATATGCATTAACTATTTTTTGCTTTCAATAAAGAAAGCACCAATGTTTTATGAAAATATTTAGAACATTCAATTTGCGTATTATTTGCCTCACGCAAAACATCGAGTCTTTAAAAGATCTCTAACTTGGTTTTTTTAAGCACTGGAGAATCGACAAACTCGATGGACTGTGATTCGCTTAATTTTGTGTCAGTCTTGAAGATGAATTTCGATTCACAACACATCAAATATGCATTTAGTCCCTTTTTTGGAAAACTTCTTTCCTTTTTATTCTCACCCATGCAGTGCAACTTTTTTTAACTTTGATTGCTGCATCTAAATGCGAAACTCACTGTTATAAAAGTTACAAATCCAATAAAAATTATTTTTGTATTAAAAAGATAACTAATTTGTTCTAATTTTAAAAAAATCAGAAATAGCATTTTCTTTTGATTTACAAGTTCATTAATCAATTCTAATTTAAAGAATTCAGACTCAGTATTTAAATTTCCTTCATATTACAGTAAAACCTGTGCTAAACGGAACCTGAAGGGACCGGAAAAATTTTCCGTTTTAGACAGGGTTTCATTAATATATGAGGCTTTCAGATGTATATATTCATTATTTAAATTAAATCAATTGCAATTAAAAATATTATCTAATATTAGCAAAATACCATAAAAATATAATATTGCAATAATTACGTTTTAATAAGCGTCACATTTCAAAATTAAGATTTAGTTAAATTTTAAAATTACTGAACGTTACAAGAAATGTTACAGATTTTATTATATCACTTGCATTTGATGCTGCTTTCATATTAGCTAGTAATGATTGCATTAGAAATTTTCGATAATTTACTTTGATACTACGAATAATTTCTTGATCCATAGGTTGAGTAGCGCTGGTTGTATTTGGGGGAAACCAAGCCAATTTTATGTTTGAAAGTTCTATGTGAGGGTGGCAAGTGGCATTATCTAAAAACAGCAAAATATGCTTATTTCTTTTTTATTTTTGCATTAAAAGTTTTTAACCTTTCTTCCATTATTGCAGCAGTCATCCGTGTCTTTTTGTTCGATTTCCATATTACAGGAAGTTTTTTTACGTCCAGATTTTTAAAGCTTCGAGGCTTTTGCAGCCTTGCCAATTCCCAAACGTTTTTCGATTTCGACAGTCATAAAGGCACAAAAGAGCACTCAGAGACGTTATTTCGATTGTTTACCACCCGTACATTTGGCTTTTTTAATGCATAAAGATTTTGTTGGTAAGTCACGAAAAAAAAAATCCACTTTCATCGGCATTCCCAATATTTTGAGGCTCATAGGCTTTAATGAGTTTTTCAATTTTTTTTAATCCACGTATTTACTGTCTCATCCGAAACGTCCCCAGCTTCACAACAGACTGCTTTGAAAGATATCCCATGTCTTTTCTGAAACTTTAAAGCCTTCCATTTGATACATGAAAATCAGTTTCTCCTAATTTTTCTCCAATATCTTTAGCTTGGGCTTGTAATATAGGTCCAGATATCGGCAGATTTCGAGATCTTGCACCTACAAACCACTCCCATACAATTTCATTAATTTCTTCGTTGGCTGTTTTCCGCATTTTTCTCTTGGTTGAGCAATTTCCATTCAACCGTAGTTCAGTTATTTCCTTCTTAAATATTTCGTAAAATTAAGATTTTCCTTCTTTGAATTTTTCAATAATTTATTTCGCGCTCAAATTATCTTTCTCTTTCGATTTAAGTATTTCCATTTTAATGTCAATATCCAAAACATTCTTTTTATGCATTGCCATGACTAAAAAATATCATCCGATCCTGATCAGCACTTAAAACTAAATGGCGAAAATCTAAACTACAACGATGAGTCTGCACATTTAAAATGTATGATACACATATCATTATATGAAAGAAAAACAAAAACGGTTTGCTCCACGGAATGCTTTTCTTTTCTTTTTACCGAAGGGAAGAAAAAGAACTTTTAGAAATGGCGCAATTTTGTCCGTTAGAACAGGTTTTCTAACAATGAAATATTGTAAATTGTTCATAGAAATTCTGTCCGTTTCCGCGTTAGAAAGGTTCCGTTTTGAGGAGGGTATGAACTATGGAACTTCCCATATTTTCTGACAGGACCAAATATTTTTTCTTCTTAAGACAGGATTCCGTTTCTTACAGTGCCCGTTTTAAACAGGTTTTACTGTATTATATTACTGTAATTTTTTTTAAAGTGAATAATAGAGTTTTGCCATATAATGGGTAAAGCAGAAAAAAACATGAAGAGTTAACCTCTTTAACGAAACAGAAATTATCGACTAATGATATGTGGTTATCTGAGTATGAGCCGTTTCTTTAATACGGGATGCCCTGTTCTATGTCAGTATATTTCTCTTTATTTGGAACCATTATTTGCCTCGGTTGTATGAATCAAATACCTGAAAAGAATGAAACACGAGATGGTGTCATGAAACAACCATAATCCACAATGATCAACAGCTCTGCTTTTGACATTGATGGATTATGGATTCTTAGTTTTAAATTGAAATTCCAGATTTCTTTCGCTTTATAAAAAAGAGATATCCTTTTCTTTTGGTTTCACTTTTACTTAACTTTACCAAAAGTTAAAGTATTTTTACAAGTTAACAGAATTTCTACTAAGAAAAGAGCATTTTCTTAGTTGATTTTTCTTTTATTTAACAATTTTCTGTAACTACTCATCTGTAAAAAAATTTTTAATATTTATGATAAAAAAGTGACAAAAACTAAAAGGTATAAAAGTGACAAAAGTTTTCCACTGGGTGTTATATTTTTGTGGAAAACGGATTTTTTAGAATATACTCGGATTACAAAAAAATTAAAAAATAAATAGAAAATTGAAAGAAATGTATTGAATTTTTCAAATATCTAACAAAGACCTGAAAAAATGCATAAAATATTTAGAAAAAAGAAAGCAGAAAATCTTCGTATGAAACAAATTAATAAGATGCATAAAAAGGTGCTTAAAAATAATTAAGTTTTCTTTCAGGGTATTTATCCCAGCTCAAGGCCTGAGAGAAAAGCATATTTGAATTATCATTTTCTGAAAAAAGGGTCGCATCAGTTTTTTTTAATTTTTTATTCCAGGTTTTTTATGAACATAACCTTTTATTTAATGAAATAAAAGAGGCTGAAAGAAAAAAAATATCATCTAATGCTACCTGTGAAAGGAAGCAAAAAAGTTATGAGAAGTCTCTATTGATTGCGCTTTGTCTTTGGTAGAAAGATAATTGATTCAGATTATTTTTCTTGCGTCTTGTGGTGATGACAAATGTTTTTATGCTATCTAATTAAGCAAAAATGAATTGCGTAATCCCCAAATGAATGAAAAAGAAAAGTTTATTTTAAAGGAATTCTTGCCTTTTGTTTCCCTCGTGTCTTCAAAAGTAAGACGGAAAATTGTAAGAGTTTATACTTTAGAATTCATATACGACTAAAGTATTAATCTATTGCAAATTTCATTACTGAAATTTCTTCTCAACTTTCCTTAACTTATCTAGAAACTTTAACAATTATATGAGTCGCTCAGAGGCCAATGCGGTTAAGTCCATTTCCAGATATTTTCCAATTTTTGTAAACTTTAATAGAATAAATAATATTCCTTTTAGTTATTAAAGGATGTGCTCGTTACTCCGTTAGAAAACTTTCCTGATCAAATCAATAAACCAAAATGCTTAAAAGTTATCGTATTAAAAAATATTGAATTTGTCAAATTCTTTTTTCTGGAGTTATCCGCGTTGACTTCTGAGAGACTCGTGTGACATAAAAATATTATGACCTTTTCTTAAATTTCTTTATATTTTATTAAATTAGAAATTTACTCGAGATGAATCTCATTTCGATAACCGCAATAAGTATTTAAGTATTTCAAGACCTTTAGGTTAGACAAAATCTCGCCGTATTCTTTTAAAATGAAGATTCTGAAAGTGCAAGAAACTTTCTTGGTTCTTTCCCAGGAAAAAAAGTAATTTCCAATATTTATGATAATAAATAATCTGTCATCCCCATACTGGCTCTTGTATCATAAAACCCCCAAACTAAACCAAATCTAGTATCCATTTTTGGTTACTTCAAATGTCGCATATCTTTTTTTTTTTCGTCCTCTCAATAGTGAAGTAGCCATTAAACATATATGATGAAGTAGGAAGAGATAGTGAAACTATCTACAAGGTAATTAGATTCTCGTGGATTTGCAACTCGAGTAGAGTTCAATGCTTTCAGATTAAGGCATCACATAAGGTATTTGTATTAAATCAAGGCTCTAGAACTAAGTGTCTGAACAATCAGTTACTAAAAATGAATGATCTTAATTTGAGGTATTTGGCGGAACTTCGGTTGATTTTGCTTACAGAAAAAAATAATTGCAAACTTTACCCTTTGCCCCCTAATACTAATTATATGTGTATTATACTTTGTATGTCGCATTAACATATTAAATTCCTTAACCCCTTGCACTCCTATGTCGAGTGTAGTTCGGCATTTTGAATGACGCATCTTTTTCATTTTCTTTTCGGATAGCGCTTATTATAAAAACCGTATAATAGCAAAAACACACTAATTTTTAAAACAAATTAATAACAATATTTTTCAGCTTCCTAAAGCGCCAAATCAATCCTTACAGTGTTAAAGTAAAACTCACAATTACGCATTGTTACCGTTCGGAGTGCAAAGGGTTGAAAGACTACATAATTACTTTGATTAGCAACCAAAACAAATAGTAACGACCTCAGTAATATCCTCTCTAAATTGTTTGAATGAAAAATTTTATCTTATGCTTTTTGAGGACAAAGTATGCATGCAATTCATGCCCCTTAGCAGAGCCAACGGAGCGCTAAAGGCTAAAATTACTTGCCTGTAAAAAATGTGAAAAGTCTCTATTCTTTTGGCTTTGTCGTTCGCTTTTATTTGAATTTGCATTAAGCAATGTTGATGTGTGTTCACATCACGGACAGACAAAAAGACTAATACCCGCAGACGGATTTTGTCCAAAGTTAGGCCGAAATCTGCAAATTC
The DNA here is from genome assembly GCA_013235015.1 of Araneus ventricosus. Classification (NCBI taxonomy): domain Eukaryota; kingdom Metazoa; phylum Arthropoda; class Arachnida; order Araneae; family Araneidae; genus Araneus; species Araneus ventricosus. The sequence goes on along the minus strand of BGPR01000037.1, from coordinate 1,378,369 downwards.
GATGTAAAAATCACATACCAAGTTTCACATGTCTAGCTCAAACTGCTTTTGAATCATTGTGTTCGTCGTCAGAGAGCGAAAGACAGACATAATTCCAAAAAATGGGTTTTTCGGATTCAAGAAGGTCTAAAACAAGGAGATTCATCGAAATATTGAGGTCGAATTTTTTAACTATTACAATACTTAGCATTATAGAAAGTAAAAATAATGTACACTTTGAAAATATCATAAATGAAAGGGAATTTAATCATAAAAAGTCATTTTTCATTTGCAAATACAACACATAATTTAATTTTCTCCTACATAATTTCGCTAATTGCGATGATAAATTTTTATTGCAAATTCCAGAAAAAACATAAACGTTATTCACAAGACCTTCCCTGTTACCCCATTCTATTTTTTGTTCGCGGATTCTTGATTACATCACGAACCAACCAACTACAATGTCGTCATGTTTATCCCTATTAATAAAACTGTACAACGATATTTTCCAGAATGATGCTTTGAGCTTCTGGATTGTAATAAAGTGACAAGTTATTGTATAGGCTAGATAAAAATTACACAATGTTTACTTCGCCAGATGGAGTTCTGCTAACTATCATCTGAATTAACAGCCTCGCAAGAGATGTTTTTATCTTGCTTTATGATGCAGTTTTCTTAAATTTTGCTTTCAAAAAAATCCCCCGCATAAGTGAACTCTCAACAAAGTTTTCTTTTTTCATATCTGGAGTATAGTAAAAATACAGGGTGTCCGACACACATTTCAAAAATTAATTTTAAAAAACGTCATAATGTTACAACTAGGTTTTTTAAAAATGAGAGCGCATTTCGAAAAGGCTTTTTTAGATAGGAAACACGCCGTTACTGTGGTTACGGTGGTCTTAAATTATTAAAAATCTCCCATTTTTGAGAGCCATTATCTGCAAAAATATTAAAGATAGCAGAAAAATAAAAGGATGTATTTGTAGGGAATTTCACGCTCTTTAATTTGTTAATTCATAGGTAGTGTTAAAACTGGATATTTTTTGGGATGTTCAAAAAAAACTAAGAAAGGAAACCAGAAAACGCTCATTGGCTTCTGCCGATCGGTAGCCAATGTGTACGGAATTCTCTCTCTGTAAAAAAATTTAGAACCTCCGTAACGCCACGTTACCTACCGAAAAAAAATTTTTCATTTGCTCTCTTATTTAAAAAATAACCATAGTTGTAACATTATTAGGTGTTTTTTCATCAATTTTTGAAATGTTTCCCACAATTCCCGGACACCCTGTAAGTTTATAAATGCTAAGCAATACCTTTTTAATTAGCCTCCTTGCAGAAAGATTTTTAACTATTTGTTTTGAAAAGTTAATACACCAATCAAAATTCAATTTCATACTATAACTGTACGTTAAGTCTATATATAAATCCACATTTTAAAGGACCGATTTTTTAAAAAGTATCATCATTTGGACACTGAGCTAGAGTGTTGTCTTGAGCGGCAGCAGGTACCAGAAACAACAGTCGGCTCAAAAATATTCCAGTAGTTCAATATATATATATTTTAAACGAATCTTTGATTAAAAAAAGATTTCGTTGAAAACTGTTTTAAACTGAAAGGCTCCAGCATTTATAATAAAGTTTTTAATATTAATAATCGAAGCCCGCTCTTTTATATATAGAAAAGCCTCGGCATATTTTGAAATTTTGTTTGCGTTGTTTAGGGATTTTTTTCAAATTTATTTACAACTGTAGGTATCGTTTTCGAAGTAATACTTTGGCCCCTTTCACATTCGATGGTTTCAACCATACGGCAAGAAATTAAGCAGGCGCCTGCTGGTGGTAAACTGAAGAAATGAGTGGGGCCTTTCAAACTAGCTGAACGCGGTTTCCTGCCGTACGATGGGGTTTGAAAGAGCCGCTTGCGCGACTGAATAGAACGGCGCCGCAAAGGTTTTGCCTTCGTTGTAATGTCTGTAAATTATGCTGATGCTTTCAGACTGCACGATTTTTATTCATATGCCGTCCGTCACCTTCTACAAGGTCACTTGTTCCTTTTGAAGCTTTTGCAGTTTTCAATTATTTCATCTTTTTCTAGCATGCTTAACATTTAATTTTACTATGGTCTTAGTGTCTTAGTTAATTTAATTTTATTACGTAATATGGCAATGCTAACGAATTTTATGTATTTTTCTATTGTGTAAGGTCAGGGCCGTCTATAGAAATTTCAGCGTTCCGGACTAGAGTAATTTGCTGCTCCATCAGAACCCTAAGTATGAAACTAAGCGTTATGGTCCAACATAAATATCTATCTAATAAAATAATTGAGGAGCTTTATAATGTTATAAAAGCAATATATGCTCCTTAATTATTTTACTAACTAGGTTCTATACCGCATCATAAAATATAAAATTAAATAACATGTTTAAAATTATTATTAAATAAATTTTTTAGTTCAAATTCAGTATAGAAACCCTTGGTTCTTCTGCCTAATTTGCCCATCGAATAAGACGGCCCTGTGTAAGTTACTGGAAACGAATTATATACTATTTCATGTAAGTTTATAAAAATCTGGATAGCAGTGTCTCATAATCATGGCTGAATTCAAAGGTAACAACATGTGTTGTTTTATTTCTTAAGTTGCTATTTCAAGAAGCTTTTTACTTTTTACAAATAATTTCGACAGTTTTATATTATTTTTCAGTATTTTGAACTCTTTAAAAGCCCATAAGACCTTTTAAAGTTTCCGATTTTTTATGATTTTATTTGAAAATATAAATCATTCTGAATATTTCATGGTATTGTACATGAATGTACTTTAAATAGCCTAGAAGATGTCAAAACCCTGCTCAATACATAGAGATGTTTGGTAAGTGATTTATACTTTAAATGAAGGTATCCGAACACGTTCGGAGCACTTTTTTAAAAAAAATTGTAATACAGAAACACCAAAATATGTTTTTAGATCTAAATTTAATGAAGATTTATATTGGAGTATGATTTTTGAGTATAAATTATTACGAACTAGCTGTACGCGCACGGTGTTGCCCGTGGAATCAGGACTTCAACAAAATGAAAAAAGAAAAAAAACCACCCACAATAACATTAAAAAGTTCTGAAAACAAAATCAGAACGAAATATACACATTATTGATTTTCTCGTTTACTTTTCTTCGCGATAATGGCATTTCTACTGTAGAAAAACAATACAGAGTACATTAATCCGAAACAATATTAAAAAATTGCAACGTGAAAATGATTATTATATAGCAAGCAAAATATGCGAGACATAAACACGTTAAGACGCTGCCGAAAATAATTATCGAAGTCATTCGGTTGAAAGTTATAACGTATCCTGCACTCTGCACCATCAGCCAATGAAATTGCAACAATGCATGTTGGGAAAGCTCCGGAGAAACTTCCGTAGGAGAATGCTCGCTAGAGAAAAATCTCTTTGAACTGACCAGGAAAAAATTGATTTAAAAAAAGCGGAAAATGATATTTTAGTCGTTCTTGTTTTAAATCCGACAGAAACGTTTCAGTCATAAGCTTTAAAAAATTGAAAATGATAGAGGTATTAGAACGTCGGATGCGAGAAATCCGAATGGAAAATTACATTAAAAGTGAAAACTTTTCAAAAATTTCACAAAATTTAGTAAATTACGTTAGTCGTATGAAACAAACTCATTAGAACGGAAATCGTTTGCTCTTTTCGATGGTGTATATATTTTTTTCGTTCAATTATCCAAAACCATTCTATTGACAAATTAGTGCGAAAAATCACCCAAAACAACACAAAATATTAAATAAAAAAGTTTCTAGATAAAATTTTAAAATTTGGGCTTCGAGGTGCATTGAGTCACCATTGCAACTACCTGTGTGCCAAATTTCATAGATGTGATAGATTTGTTTGGACATCGCACACACAAACATTGCCTTTTATAAGTATAGATTTATAAAAATCCCGAATTTCTGCTGTTTTTAAAAGGAAATTTCCAAAAACTTGAGACATGCTAGAGGTCAAACTTTTGTAATAATTCAAATAAAACTAATACTAAAATAAATTACATACTATAGACTAGTGCACGTACTAGAATCTTAATATTCTTTGGATAAATAAAAATTTTAGAGCTTATCGAACAATTATTATAAGATTTTCAGCAAATTTTTGATGTTATATTTCAAATAAAAGACCATAATTTAAAAAATGTTCTTACAATGTACATTATTCTAGTACATTCACTAGAGAAACATTTGAAGAAAGTGTTTACAAAATTTCAAAACAATCAAATGATAATATCTTGAGTTATCATGTTTGAAGTGTGAAAATTATGCATAAATTCTAGTTTTGAGAAAAATGTAATTTTAGTTTTCGTATCAATAATTTTATTACAAGATATATACTGAGGGCCTTAAAATGCTTCACACTTATAAATTATACTTTCATATTGCTTTTTGGCACTTTTTAAAGAAGAAAGCGAATGCAGTTTAGCTTCGCCGAGTCCTTCTTTATTATGTTCAGCAAAATATTTCACTGTATACCTGTATGCTTAGCACAATTGTGGGAACTATTAACATTTGCAGAAGTATCTTTTATACAGAATCTGCATATTTTTGGCATTAATTCAATATCGAGTATTTTACCATTATGAATAGATATAGCAGAAATGCATCCATTTAAATAAATATGTTCTCTTCTTTGCCAAGTCCCATCTACAGATACACCAAATTGAATAATTTCATCTCCATTTCCAGCCTTTCTCAATTCTAAGGCTGCCTCTTTCATTACCTTAGATGCCACGTCATTAGCAGCACCTTCTAGCTTTTTCTCAATGTTTCTAAAGGCTGTTTTGGATAGCACATTAACATTCATAGATGAACACAGCTTTTTGGCTGCAGAATGACCTTTTCCTGTGATTCTCATAACAAACACACCAATGCAGCATTGATGTTGCGCGTTTTATTTACTTTTACAGATTTGCAGAAGAAATTTGAATAAACACAATTTCGATATTTCAAAACCCATGTTCACAGCTAAACCATGTGAAGATTCTAGCTCAAGAATCACACCACTTAAAAGCACTCAGGGCGACATAAAGATGAAAGAATACTGTTCAGAATTTGAAAATTAAAAATTATAATCTATTCGACAACATTAAAATCATCTGCCAATACTTAACTCTCAGAGCGCCCACTTATTTTGAACTTTTAGCCATCAGGTTAGAAAAATTAGCTTTTAAAGTAAATGAATCTTTTTTGTATTTAATTATATCTCTGAAATAATAAGATCCATGATTTTTTAAGAAAATATACATATAAATCCAAGCTATCTGCTTTTGAACTGAACATGATAAACGTAAAAAGACGTTTGCGCCTCTCGGAGGGTTAATCGTATTTTAATTTTGATTTTGAGTGGGAACAAATTCGTCAGCTTTATCCAATTATAAAGTGCTGTCATTTCAAACAGAACGATTTGAATAACTGTTTCCTTTAAACTTTGATTTCTGAATTCGACATTTATTTCTGTTGTTAATCGTTACGATAAGCACATCAAATATATTAGCATATAAGTATAAAGCATACGCAATTTTGTTGTGGAAAGGAAAGCTGAAAAAAAACGACGCAAAACCACATTGGAAAGAAAGTAAGCAACCAAATACTGTTGCCAAGTTATGTAAAAAAATAAGCTGTTGCCACAGGCTTAAATTAAGAATCCAAACTTTAGAAACATCCCTAAAAACACATTAAAATCATATTAATTCGAAAAATGCAGTTTAAAAGAATTGTTGACAGGCTTCTGACCCTTTAAATGCCAACTTCCGGTTATTTAAGCTCCCACTTCCGGTTTTCGGCTTGTTATAAAAAAATATCTCGGCTTCGAATCAACGTATAGACAAAAGTAAATATGTTTTAGAAAGGTATGTGAATGAACAATCCGAAATATAGAAAATAAAAAAATATGAATTTTGGCCGAAAATCAAATGTTCAAACTACGTTTTCTGAACTTCAGAGCAAGATTTTTAAAATATTGTTTATCATATCACTATGAAATTTCCCTAACACAATGAGAAAAAAACATGCAAAGTCAAAGCATTATCTGTTATGTTTTTTTTCAGTGCTTGGTATCTTACTTATGATTTTTAAGAAAAACGTTTAACAACATAAAAAGTAATTAAAGCATTTCTGAATATTTACTATATTGAATGGTTTTAAAGCTGCGATATTTCGATGGGAATTTTCATAACATTTGTTTGCATGAGTTGTTTATTTTTTAAAATCCTGTGCGTAAGTGAAATCCATGTTCGACAACTTATATATAATCGATTTACTTATTATATATATATATGATATTTTAATTTTTTAACTTTCCTAAATAATCTTAACGAGACCTCATTTTAAATACTTCTACTTTCATCATAATAAACGCACTACAACTTTCTTTTCAAATCACGAGTTTCTGAAGGGGAAATTCCTTTTCCTGGGTACTTAAGCGTTCTGCGCATTCTTTTCTTCCTTTTTTCACGCCAGCATGTAAGCTTTCAACAACAACGCGCCGCGCGGGCGTAAACTTCTGAATTCTGGTCATGGAGCTACGTAAAAATTAAATATTTTACCTATGAAGAAATAACGCCTGATGCCTAAATAAAAGAAGATTTAAACAAATATCGCCTCTTCCTTGATGACAATGGACTGCCTTTCACCTTTTTAAAGCCTGATGTTATATATATATATATATATATATATATAATATGTAACATCTTGATTAAAGGTGAAATGTCAAATGTCTGAGTCAAGGAGAGGACGTTTGTTGAGTCAATCTTCGTTTATTCAGTCATTGAGGGTATTTCTCCATGGGTAAAGGATTCGGTTCTTAAGTAGCTCCATGACCAGAAATGCAGAGTTAACGCGCGAAGCAGCATGACGTTACGTAATTATTCGTTACATGTTGGAGTGAAAAAGGGCAGATAGGAATGCGCACAAAGTTTAAGTACCCAGAAAAAAAAGGGAATTTCCCCGGTAAAGACTCGTGATTCGAAAAGAAAGTTGTAGTTCGCTTATTATGATAGAAGTAGAAGTAATTAAAATGATTCGTTGTTAAAAGTGATTTAAGAATTAAAGAAGTTAAAAAATTAAAATATCATATATATATATAAACAGCAAAACTAATTTAACTTGGCTAAATCTTGTCCACAGCCAAGCTGCTATATTAATTGTTGAAAACTCCATATACTTGGATTTTTACTTGTTGACATATAAATGTTTATACTTAATTTTTTGTTCATGGTATCTATAGTATTTCCAATTCTTTAGATTTTGTTTTAAATTTGGTTGTATTGTTCAAATAATGACTTTTTAGTTAAGGATTTGCTTCTTGATATGTCTTGTTTACTTTGTTTCTGTATGATCTTCTGTATATTCATATATATATAAATAAATAAATAATTCATTCATTCTATTCATATATATATATATATATATAATATTTATTTATTTACAATGCTTAAAATTATTACTCTGACTTTAAAATCGTTATTTAGGAAGGAACTTATCTTATGTAATTGTGGTAAAAATAAATCCATCAAAATCTTGAAGTATTTGCTAAGTAATAAATAGTTCGCTATTTTAGTGTTCCTTTTTCATTGTTAAAGGTCCTATATAACCCTTTAAGTTTTTAAGCACAAACGATTAAGATTTAAAAAATAAGTGCCAGTTACTTGAGATTTAGTTTAGTTATATTAACGTCCCGTTTTGAAGAAACACGAGGGCTATTTTGGGACTGTCCTCGTAATTTTGAACCGCGGTCAGATGACGACGACGACACCTGAGCTGGCATTCCACTCTTCAAACGTTCACACTACCGGTTATGGAATTCATCAAAGTATGCTACAGGCATTCCGAAATTCATCTAGTATTTGTTCTTTAAAAAGTAGGGCGAATATATTCTCGTCTCTTTTGATGAATGGGTGCAAGACCATATTGCTTTCTTCCGATCAATACTGAAACTGCTAAGAAACGAGAAAGCGCGCTCAAATACGGACGGCGAGGAATCGAGAAGTGTGAAAGGAGCCTTAGTATTAAGCTCTACAAGTTAATAAAAATAAACTTTTTGAACAATGTTCACAACAAGTTAAAACCTCGACTTCTATTTAACTTCGCTGTTTCGATCATTTTCTCTATTAAGAAAGATGCTAGTTAAATTTCTTTGAAGTTGAGTTTGCAAAATTATTGAATGTTTAAGTCCTGAAAAAAAAACATGTGGCGTCGACGTCGGCTTGGTACGAGTAGTGGTAGTGATCATGTTGATCCATGATCTTGTTTCAAAGCGGAAGTATTGAAAAGCATTCTAAAACTCCATTTTACCATCTTTGTTGGAACAACTTGGAGAATGGAATTTTGTTGAAATAATAATTAGCATCAAATACAATCCCACTGGTTGACGAAAATACCCGAGATATCGTAATTACTTGAGGTGACAGATCGCTGGCTCGCTTATGAACGCAATAAAGATCCTATCGCCGACGCAGTGTATAGGATTGAGAATTTAATGTCTAGATCAACAGGCAGAGACGAAGAAGTGCCCTGAAGTCGTGTTAATAGCTCCAACTCCGGCAATTGAAAATCGATATTTGTTTTAGATTGTGACGAGGATATCCTAACGACCTTTATCAAGCCACAAGTAGGACGCTTTTGTGGTTTTGTGCGTTAAAGTGGAGGTCGAAGTTAATGCATCGACATTAAAACACTTTGGAATTCCTCCGTTTCACGATGCATAATTCAAGGCGCTCGATAAATGAATTCGTCTCTCAAAGGAATTCTTCGAGCTTCTAGTGGTGTTTTGTTTCGATAAATTGTTTGGGAGCCAGAAAGGGGAAGGAGGTATGCTTAAGAGGAAGATTATGGATATCATTAATTTTTATTTGTCGTTAGAGAATTTATCTAACTGTTGAAGAAGAGGCAATTAGAAACGGGAGAACTAGATAAATAATTTAAGTAGATATTGCGCATTTATTTAATTGGGAGCATGTATTTCTGAGTAAGATATATAAGTAACGAGTTCTAACCCTGAAAGGCCGAAATTTTAAAAATTGATTTTAAAAAGATTCTTGGCTTTCATTTCTTGAATAAAACATGGGAAAATAATTTTAAAAATCTTATTTTGTTTTAAGTATGGTTTATGGCTAAAACATAATTTGTTACCAACTGATAACACTGGGCGTTATTTCAGAAAAAAAAATCCTTTATAAAATTCTAACACGTCAAACACAGCTAAATTTTAGTAAATAATAATACGGATAAGAAATTTCCTTCAACATTGTAGAATAAAATATGGTATTCTCAAGCGTACAAACAAAGCTAAAAAGATGCAGCCTCGAGCGCAAAACCTCAATATATTTTTTTATCAGCAGTCAGGTTGCCATCTATATGTTGTAAGTTTATTTCATAAAAATTTCAGTATGTATCACATTGGCAATAACAGGCATTGGGGCTTCAGTCTTATTGTCAATGATTTTAGAAGACAAAATTGGGTATGTTGCTTAAAGGCAACATTGGCCTTTAGGAAGTTAAGAGAATTTCCTTCGAAAAACTAAGATAAAATCGTTTCCGATAAATTGTTAGGGATGATGAGCTATCTTCATATGTTTAAACTGAAGTTGCTGGATAACTTTAATTTTTGTTGCAGAGAATATACAGTGCTGTTCAAAATTATTAGAATGCTAAAGAAAATTTTACACTTTTTATTACAGAAAATAAAGTTATTTATTTATATCTCAAATATATTAATTTTATAATTAATTCAACAGTATTCATTAGAAAAAAGCTTGAAATAACTCAAACTTTATTGCAAAATAAGTCAGAATTGGGACATTTAATTATAACTCTAAATTATGAGTTGTTCAAAATTATTCGAACGGTCGAAAACAATACAAAGAAAAAATAACATAAAAATTTTAAAAAATAAAATATCGGTGTATAATGTTTATATAGGCCTTCTTTGGCCCCAATCAATGCTTTCAGTCCTTGATTCAAGCTATCAAAAAGATTCTACGTTGTCTCTTGGTTGATACTGCGCCATTCATTTTTGATCGTCTCAAAAAATTGATTTTTATTTCTCCTCTCTTCCAAAGGGAATTTCTTATTCAAAACTAACCATAAATTTTAGATGGGATTAAAGTCTGGTCTTTGTGGTGGCCACTCAATTTCTTAATCTGGTTTTCTGAAAAATAATCTTTAGAAATCTTCCACGTGTGTTTTAGCTCATTATCTCGTTGAAAGATATAACATCCACAAACACTCGTATTTCTGATGGATTTTTCATATTTTGGGGACATGATATCGACATGCATACTTGTAGTCATTTTACCGTTGATCATCGCAATTTCACCAACACCTTTAGAGGAAAACAACTCCATACCATCACATTTCCGCCTCAGTGTTTTACTCTTTGTAGGATATTCATCTTTTTAAGAGCCTCACCTGATCTTCCACACTCTCTTCAACATTTTTTTAATCAAAAAAATCTTATTTTATTTTTTGTGGCCATAAAACACTGTCCCAGAATTGTGAAACCTTCGAAATATACTCTTTTGCAAATGCCAAGCACATTGCAATGTTTTTTTAGATGAATGGTCTTTTTCTTATTATAAGGCAAACTGTTAGAGCTGACACATACAATTTCAAGTCCTTCGCGATCTCTTTTGACGAAATACCGTTCTATTCTCTGTGCGAATCTTACATTCATAGGTTAGACTTGTTTTCGGTTTCCTGTCTCGCCCTCTCTTGTTTTCATTGGATCCTGTCGCCTCATACTTCTTGCACAAATAGCAGATACCCAACATCGGCAGTTTATACTTTTTTGGTAGGTTTTCTTATGATGCCTCATCCTTGCGATCTTCATTGTTGCGGTGGCGAAGATCAAAAGATATCTTTGAGCTCTTGAGCATTACTGTTGGCTTGATTGCTTCATAGACCAAAAATTAAATTACCAAATAAATTAATCTGTTAAAATTATTAAAATTTAAGAAAATAAAAACAAATCAAATTCGTACTCACTTACATATAACCTTCATCATCAGCCTTTCTAATAATTTTGAACAGCTAGAATATACTGTTTAAAAGAATAATACTTTCTAAGAAGTAGTGATATTTCATGAAGTAACTAAAACTTATATGCATCTATGGAGGATGAAATAAGGCACTAGAAAAAGAATAGCAAATTATCAAATTTTTAAAATTTTATGAACAAAGGATTAAATTTTAACGGTCCGTTCTAATAATTTTGAACAGCAATGTAAGTAGCTGATAAAAAAAGAAACAATAAAAAAAGTGAAAAATAGATAAACGAGCAACATTTATTTAAATTATTTATTACTTTGAAATAATTATGAGCATTCATTTCTTAGTAAGTTATATAAATACTGGGTTTTAGTTAGTAGAGAGAATTTCTTTTCAAAGAAACTAAATTCGGTTTCGGTAAATGGTTTGGGAGCCATATAGGCTGAGGAGGAATCGTCTTATGCTTAATCGAAAGATTATGTATATCAGTAATACTTTTTGGAGGGAATTTATGTAACAAGTAAAGACACAATAAAAAATGCAGGAAACAGTGAATTAATTTCCACAAATATCTATTGCTTATTACTTTCATGTAATTTACCACATCCATTTCTATATAATAGAACTAAGCAAATAAAGTCGAAACATTAACTCAAAATGGATGGGAATCCGACCTAGGCACGTTATCAAAGGTCACGCCATGGCAAGGATTCAAAAAGGCTGGATTTTTTCTGTGAGGGGCCTCAGAAATGTCAAAAATTTTAACCCCGTCTTGACCCGAAACATCCCGAAATGAAAGAGTAAAGAAGACCATCTCCAGGATACAAAGAACATAAAGCAACATATCATAAGAGAGAAAGGAAAAGAAAAAAAATACTCAGCTCCTGAAAGACAAAACAGCATCGATACGATGTGATTTTTTTATTATTTGTTTTTACTTTTGTATTTTATTGCTTCCACATTTCCAATGGCTTTATTTTGAAAATTATTACTTTAATTTCTCTTACTAATTTTTCATATTTTGAATTTATTTCTATATAAGTAATATAAGTAGTAAGTTTTAATGGAGAGGATTTCCTTTTAAGAACTAAACTGTTGTTTGGCTGTATTAAACTGTAATAATGATTTTAAAAAGCGTTATAAATTTAAATGTATTATTTAGTTGAATTCCAAAACTTGACGCAAATAATGCGCCTTCTCGAAGATTTTCATATTAACTCTGTTTGATTCCTATAATATTTTTGGTTGCATATAAATATGACGGGAAGAAATAATATATTATACATGTCTCCTTGGAAAAAAAACAGCTAAAAAGTACTTTACAATACTTTGCCTGCCACAAGGGGGAAAATGGATAATTTGTTTTTATGGGAAATGTTCAAATTTCCCATTTTTTCAAATAGAGAAGTGTTTCTTTTTTTCCTACCCAACTTTTATGAGATTCACAAAAATAAAATTTTTAGGATAAGAAACAAAGAGATTTTTGTAGTGCATTCTTACAGAATGTGCTCAAATTTTATTATATCAGTCAGATATTAATTCAGTCAAAAATTGGATTTGTCACAAATTTCGCAGCTTCGTTTAGTTTCCTGAAAAGGAAAATGATTATCTCGATTCTAGCGATTTAGTCAACATTTAAATCAATTTCTTTGAAAAATGTCGACTAAAACCTTATAAAATTAACTTTATCACCATCGTCTTCATTAAAATAGTATTTTTAAAGAAGAAAAACATTTGTTGGCGAGTAGGGATAAATGGACAGTTCTGTCTCACTTTGACATCTGACCCCTCCCACCACCAGCTCCCCTCCCTCCACAAACTCATCCTCTTCTTAGATAAGGAATTTCTAAGATAAGGAAGTAATTATTTTTTTATCTTTCTTTCGGACATGGAAAATTTTTCGAGTGTTTTTTAGGGACTTAGAATTTTCTCGTCTTTTGTGCAATTGGAATTGATCTTTCACTCTTATGTTATTCCACCAACTAATTATTCATTTTCACTAATTAAAATATTTTTTGGTTTGATAGCGAATTTTTAATCAGCTTTAAAGAAAATTCTAAAATCTTGTACATTCTTTTTCTCTTCTTAAATTTAAAAAAGTTTACATACATGCTAATTCTCATAAAATCTATTTGAAATTAAATCAGTTTTGCAAGAATATATTCTTTTAATTAACCACTTCGATTTATTTTTCTTACATAGTTCAACTTCACTCTTCGTTTTGAGCTTATTTTTCCATTAACAAATAATATTTTAGAATATTCTACCAATAAAATACAAGAGCAATAAAAATCTCATAGGTTTGAATAAGTTAACGAAATGAAATTTAAAATTCCTTTCTTAACTGTTTCGGGAATGACAAAACATCAAACTCTTCTTAAGTTCGGTAGAAAGTTCGAATTATTTTCTTAAACTTGAAAGTGTTGGCATTATTCTTACAAACTCACGTTTTTCAACGCTTTAATTCCTTTAACATAGATAAAATAAGTTTAGCTTCAATAACAACCATTAAAGTTCACTTTTCAGTTGTTTGAGCTAATTTTTTCCATTAACGAACACGATTATAGAATTTTTTACCAATAAAATAGAAGAGCACTAAAAATCTCTTAGGTTTGAATAAGTTAACGAAATGAATCTTAAAATTCCGTTTTCGATTGTTTCGAAAATAACAAAACGTCAAACTCTTTTCAAGCTAACTGTTTCAGATGAAAAATTGTTCCAACTTAATAAACCTCATTCAAATACTTCGAGGTTGATTTTTTTTGCTTAAACTTAAAAGTGCTGACATTATTCATACAAACTCACATTTTCCACGTTTTAATTCCTTTAAAAAATTTAAAAAATTTAGCTTCAATAACAACCACCATTCAAGTTCACTTTTTCTGTTGAACACATATCTTATCCATAAATACTTCCAAAAGGCTACGATTTCCTCTGAATAACGATAAAAAGCTTACCTCGCGTTCGTGCGTTTGCTTCTCTATGTCACTGATTATTTTATCTTGAAAGTTGAGAGAATATTCAACATAGTTAATTCTAATCCAGCTTGATTAGAAATAATATAATCTAATGTTTCTGTCTATCAAATGATTGCCGCATTCCCTTCTGAATCACTGTAGAGTGGATCTTATGAAAAAACGTGTATAATTAAGTTCTATGATAAGAAAGTTATCATGCTATCCTTTCCCATTATTATCTGTCTTCCAAGTTTCGAAATGTTGCATGTCAAAGGTTTTAATATTTTCTCACCAAATGCGTTATTGGAAATATCATCTTAGTGAATGAATTTTTAATCTGCTTCAGGAAAAACTTTAAATCCCATACATTCTTTCGCTTTTCTAAAATATGAAAAAAGTTTATATATTCTTAGACTTTTATTCTTGTGAAGACTTTTTAAAAAATTACATCACTATTATTAGTATATTCTTCTAATGAGCTAGCTTCAATTAAGTTTTCTTACATGCTTTAAGCTCACTCAAGGTTTTGAACATTTTTCCAATAATGAATATGATTATCGAATATTCTATCGATAAAATAGAAAAACAATCGCATTAAAAATATCTTGGGTATGATTAACTTTTTCTTGCATAGTGCAATTTGTTAAAATTGAACTTAAAATTTCAATTTTCTACCACTTTCGAAAATATTAAAACATAAAACTATTTTAAAGCTCACTGTTTCAGATGAAAAGCTGTTCCAACTTAAAGCAATAAACTTCATTCAAACACTTCGAGATTAAATTTTTTTCTTAAACTCAAAACCTTTGACACTGTTTTAACAAAAGTCTCAACTGAGTCTTTTTTTCAATGTTTTAAATCAGCGTGCTTACGAATTTTCAAACATTATCCGAAAATAGGGCATTTCAATACATAATTAACCTCCAGGTCGTGGTGTGTCAACTTAATCAACTTACTGTGATCGATTATGCTTCGTTACTTTGCAAAGATGTTGTGTCGAGTTCGTCATGACAAGCTAATATCAAGAAAAACCAAACTTGCTGCAAGTTTACATGCTATATGTCTTTCTTATTCTCTTTCTCATCGGATCTTATCCTAGATTTCCATAGGTTTATTGTTATTTATAAATTACGAACTAATATTTCATCTAATCTTTAGAATGTTCGCTACGTGCAACTAGGCTTCACAACCTAGGACTATGATTTACCACAGCCTAATATGTTCCATTTAAAATAATTTGATACAATGCAATATCAGTTGGCATTGAAATAATTAAAGTTTTGCACTGAAAAACCAACTGATCAAAAAGGGATAAAAAGGTTCAGATTTGTTTTTAAAAACATGTTGTTAGTTAAGTTATTAAGCCTTTGAAAAAATATAAAAATATATCACATGCATGTTAAAATTTGAACTTAATGTCCCATGGGTGGGCACTCCGAATTCGTGGATGAAAACTTTCCGGATAATTAAAGCAGGTTCTCTCTCCCCCTGGTGAGAGCAGCAGTAGTGATGTAAATCAGCGGCAATGATATGAGGAACCCCTTACCTCAGTGGTTAGTGCACGTTCCAGTAAATGTGTAAATGAACATAGTACTCATTTTACTATTCGCAACGACCTAGTCATTCAGATGCAACGGAAAAAGGCAAGATAGGGTTGACCATTTTATGCTTATTACTTAATATATAACGTATACTAGAAAAATTATAGTTTGTTTGGAAAATGTATAACTATGCACCATTGACGTAATGATAAAGAGAAATACAATCATATTAAATGAGATTTTAACTGTGATATTTATATTTTCTATTAATCAGATGTTTTTAAAACTGTATAGAAGATTTGTTTTATTAAATTCCATGAATTTTGTTATCCTACTTATTTTAATTAAAAAAATTAATATTTTATATTTGCTGTATTAAACGCATAAATAAAAGGCTATTTTACCAAAATAATTCATTAAAATATCAAATAATTCTATATAAATAACAATAATCTGAAATCAAATCATTCTTCAAGATTCTGTAAAACCGTATGCAATTACCATATTTGGCAAAAACATAATTTCATTTAGGAAATAACGAAGTAAAAATTCTTTAAAATGAATATAATAATTCGATTTATTACTGCCATAAAATTTCCGTTACAAAACACAAATCATCTTTATAAAAAGACACCAAACGAGACGATTTTCCCATGTTTAGAGGAAAGAAAAGTATTTTGTAATTGTGAATTATTGCATGAGATTTGTTTTTATAGCTTGGATTCCTGCCAAATTCCATCAAACTATCACGACTGTCAAGAAACTACGGTATCCAGTTTTTATTTCCATCTTTTCAGCAAACTCTGGTTAGCAAAGTCTTTTCAAGAAATTTAATGTCTTTGGAATGGTGCCAGATCATAGTCGGATTCTGTTTCAAGAACTGTGAAATCAATCCATTTAGAATGCTACATTCTGAACTTATGAAAAGGTTTCGAACGATATCAAAACGTCTTTGAAAAATTTAGAGCAGCTGTGATTAATGAAATTTCTAGTTTAATTCAAAATGAATGACTGCGTATGTAAATGTAATGGTTTCTCCAGGTTTGAAGTGGAAGATGGATTTCCTTTAAATAAATGAAACATGGTTTACGCTTCAGTTACTAATGGCTCACGAAATGATACCAGAATCTCATTCTTTTCGCATTTAAATACGCATATTATGCTACTGAAAAAAGAACTGCTAAAGTGGCATGGATGGATTGGATATGCCTTTGCCGGAATTGACCGCAAGTCAGTTCTCTTTATGATTGTAGGAGCTGAAAAAACACGATAGACAAAAGGCATCAAAGGTTATATCCCTTTTAAAAATTTCTGATTATTTGAGAATTTACTGATGCTTAACATCAAATGTATTTAAATTATAATTTACTTTTCCTTGCAGAATAAAAATAAAAATAATATATGCGAGTCTCTGTTCAATCATTAATTCAAAATACACTGAAATTATAAATGTTTAAGAATTACTAAATGTCACTCGTGGTACTCAAAAAGAGTTTTTATTTAAAATAGAAACATTTCTTTTTACATTTAATTACTTACTGTCTTCCACTTTTACATAAATAACGTAAATTTAATAATAAAATTGTACAAAATAAAATAAAAATTATAGGGTATAGATTTATTAGAAGAACAAATGAATAACTTCAAATGAAAACAATATATTGTAATATTTTACGAATTTTTATTTTTCAATTGTTTTTAGGTTTGGCTTCATTTGACACTTTTATAGTCCATTTTCAAAAATATCCTGTTTCTCTTATGTTCAAAAAAATTGTAAATAGCATTTCTCCCAAAGTGTCATAAATTATTTTTTGTATTGCTTTGTTAGAAATAGCT
>BGPR01000037.1:1248861-1360992 GCA_013235015.1 Araneus ventricosus | reverse complement strand
CCAAAGTGTCATAAATTATTTTTTGTATTGCTTTGTTAGAAATAGCTACAGTTCATTTCTTTTATTCTTGAAAGCTATCTTAAGCACAAGTAAAACACTCTTTGAATGTTTTTATACTTCACTGCTAGCTTAAAAAAATGTGAGAACTAATACTTTAAGAAATTTGAAGTGTTTCTAACCTAAATTATGACACAAGTAAAGGATGAGAAATTACAAAATTTTTCATTTTGTTCGCTTCAGTAGTAGATATTGAGTATCGTCTCTTAATTATCGAACTGTTTAGACTGAAATAAAGGAAGGCACAAATTGTATGAGTGAACAATTCGTTTGTGAAGTGCCCGTGCCATTTCGAATTCTGAACTATTGCACACTTTACAATTACTGCTCGTAAAGTAAGAATAATTCTCTTGCTTCCTCAAAGAAATGCTAATGTTTTGCTTTATATTTTCTCCCGCAATATTTTACTTATTCTTAAAACAAAACTTTGTTCTTAAACTTTGTCTTATTCATTGATGCTTTCTATTTACATTCGAATCAGTCGTGTTCATTAGTATTATTAGAATAAATCTATTATAAAATTTAAGACATATTTTCGACTTTATAATACACTAGCAGTACCCGCACGGCGTTGCCCGTGACATGATCATTATTATGTCTGTTCTCGGAACCCGAATATATTAAAGAGGAAAAAAATTTTTAAATGAGTCCCACCACCACCTAACATGACACGGGAATGCCGCCTTATTCCTTCCTTCTGAAAACATTTAAAGAGAAAAATATTTTTTAAGAATTAACAGAACAGATGTTATCTTTTCTTACAGAGCTTCGGGATATACAATGTTCGCTGTTTCTCCGTTTAGAGCTAGGATATACAAATTTTCGGCTTTTCCAACTCTTGGAACAACCTACATACAGCTGACCGTGAGAGAAACAAGGCTTGAAAAGTTCGAGTCCTACAACTTTTAAGGATTGTCCTTGGGTTTTGTTGATGCTCATTGCGAAACTTAAACGCACAGGGAACTGAAGGCGTTCAAATTGGAATGGAAAATCCGAAGGGATGATCGGTATTCTAGGAATGAAAACGTTCTCGCCTGAGGCATGTGCAGTCAGAATTGTGGCTTGAATGATATTTGGCATCAGTTTCTTAATACAGAGCATTGCATACCATTGCAAAGTGAAGGGGATGAAGATTCCTGAAAAGATTATTGGTGCCCAAATCATTAGCTCTAATATATGTGAAGGTACTCCAGATAGCTCCAATGTGTTCAGAAACTGTGTAGGGTTGTTAACAGCCTCATTAATATCACATGTAGTGTCGATAGATTTGTAAACTTGAGCACTACCACGCAATTCTTGTAAAAGTTGCTTATTCATGATGATGACATTTTCGTTTCGAGGGGCAAAAATTGCTCCTTGGCACAGCCATGAGTGGTCAATAAAGTGCTGCGCCACATTTGGAAACACTGCTTCCTTCAGCTCTTTCTGAGTTTTGACTATCCTTCCAATTCTTTGCAACTCTATGAATCCATCTTGATTATCCGGAGTAATGGCACCATTCCCTAGTTGAAGAAGGTTATCTTCAAATTGCTGGGCAGAGGGACCACCGTTTAAGTAAACTCGCATATTTGTTGTTAGTCCAAGTTTCTGAATGCCATTTCACAGGTACGAAGATTTTAAACAGGTCTGTATTTCATCCACCGTAGTTCCACGATGAAGTGTCTGTCGAAAGTCTCCGGCCAACACCATGGCAACGCCTCCCATTCTGTTATTGTTACGCCTGATGTCTTTCAACGTAGCACCTAGTGCTTCAAACGCAGCTTTGTGGGACATAGTACATTCATCCCAGACAATATGTTTACAATCTTCGCCTTCCCTGAATTTCTAGAAATGTTACATGTAGGAGTCGCCGTATTAGCTAGATTTAAGGGTAACCTGAAAGTCGAGTGAGCTGTTCTCCCTCCAGTCAATAGTGTTGCGGTAATGCCAGATGAAGCAACGGCCAGGGCAATCTCGTTTCTTTGTCGCACTTTAGCCAAAAGAAGATTGATAGAAAAAAGTCTCCCCCACCAGGAGCATCCAAAAAATATGTCACCGCACCTATGAAAAACTACTTTTTGTAATCTTGTCAAATGCTTCCTTTTGATCTTGGACCATTTTCGGCTCATTTTCCTCTAATTATTTTATGAGTGCATCTGTGTCATAATTTCTTTCTCTACGTTCTTGACTTGGTAGGACTGAATCACGTTTTCGACTGGATTGTGGACGTCCAAAGCGTTTTAGGTTTGATCTCTCTATCAATATAATTTTATCCTCAATGTCGATTAGAGCTCTGTTGCAGATGGCATCACAATAGTTCAGATCCATATTTTTCTGTTGAATACGTGCTTGGTGCAGTATATCTTCCGACAGAGTTTCCTTGTGGCCATGCATAACTGTTCGGGAAAAGACATCGAACATGTTTGTAGCATAACAGCAAACAGATTGCATAAAATCGGCAGCTGCTTCTTCTAATGCTTTGTTCCAGTGTTCATTGTCCTCTAAGTTGGCAAGCCTGTTTGTAGGTTTCGCAGACCCTTCCTTCAAATGTTCTCAAATCCATAAATGACGTCGGGCCTCGTATTTCATGCAGAAGGAGTCTCAAATGAAAGCATTCTGAGTTGGCCGGATGGACGATGTGCACCCGCCCTAGTGCATCGCTGAATCTTATTCTTGCATGTTCTGGTACAACCTGCCTTTGCTTTCGTCTTTGCCATGTCTTGTTTGTATTGTTCTAAGTGTAGTACTTGGTTGTACAGTAGGATGCGTGCAAAGTTTGAAGAAATATGTGAGTGTAGTTTCCTGAGGTGCTTGGGCACGTTGAGCAGCATTTTCTGTCGTGAAATAGATTTTCTGGATTTTCAAGGTGGTCGCTTTTATGAATCAAAGTGGTGTGTCGCTCGTGAATCGGGAAGTTGAGAATTCTTCATACTGCTTTGTTGCTGCTGATGTATCTTCTCATTTGATACTGACAAATTTCATTTAGCTCATTTTCTCCACTGGTAAGTTCAAACAGGCAGCCATGTCGGATCCCCTGTTGACATACTTGCATACGTACTTAATAGATTTTACAGAATTGCAATATTCTACGTTGATCAGCGCACAGAAAATTTTTGTCAACAAAGAGCAGTACGGTACAATCTAAGTATTGTCTACAGACACTTCTGATCCTCAATAATTGATGTTTGCAGTCAATCCTCTATCTTGTAAACATCTACGACGATATAGTGGATAATCGTCCTGTCCTGTTTGTGTTTCTTTCAAAAAATGGCTTGGATATCGCTTTTTGCAAATTCCATCCTTTCATGCATGGAGAACGCGGATTTATGCTTCCGCATGGACCGTGCACTATCTGCTTTGTTACAATGCCAAAAAGATCTGGGTCTTCCTGTGGATTAGGGATTTCTTCACTAATAAAGTCATCCATACTGTGAACATGTAACGAGTCTTTCAGCTAAATGAGAATGTGGGCATGAGGAAGTCCTCGCTTCTGCCACTATATCGCTAGTTAACTTCTACAAAAATCTTTGCCTTTGTTATAAGATTCATGAGTGTTTTGAGCTTTTGATAAAATACTCTTGCCATCAAATCATGACAATCCTGTGGTTTTTGCCTAACAAATAGTTCTTGCTGTATCTCTGTCCAGTTCGGATTACATGTAAATGTTATGAACAGATTCGTTCTACCATAGTTTTTCACATGGGTCATGGCATCTTGAGTACGCTCGTGCATGTATATGGGACCCCAGTAAAGCTGGAAGGCAAGATGATCTGAAAACAGGAATTGTACCGCCTAACATTGGTCAGAAAATGTTTAGATTACGCTGAATCTCCAATGAGCATTGTACGTAGAGGTTCGGGTGGATCCATTAAACGTGGAAGATGAACCTTTCCTCCATTGCAGAATATACCTGGGGCTTCACATTTCCACTTCTTTGCTTCACAGTGTTCGCATATCGCAGACATTGGTCCAATGATGCATGAAGGATTACATATATAAACTGCTGATGGGTCGTAATTAAAAGCTGCATTCTCTAAAATTCTCCAGGTGCGCATTCGTGTAGCATTTCTTCCTGTTCTAACTTGTTGTAGTCTTGTTTCTCTTTCTGGGGTGGATTCAGCTCCTCTTCTTCTTTGTTCTCTTTTCCTGTTCTCTCTCTGTCTTCATTCTCTTTCTGGAGTGGATTCAGCTTCTCTTCTTCTTTCATCTCTTTCTCTATTCTATCTCTGCCTTAATTCTCTTTCTGGGGTGGATTCAACTTCTCTTTTTCTTTGTTCTCTTTCCCTGTTCTTTCTTTGTCTTGACTCTCTTTCTGGGGTGGATTCAGCTTTTCATCTTCTTTCATCTCTTTCTCTATTCTCTCTCAATCTTAATTCTCTTTCTGGAGTGGATTCTGCTTCTCTTTTTCTTGCTTCTCTTTCTCTGTTCTCTCGCTATCTTGATTCTATTTCTTGGGGGATTCAGCTTCGCTTCTTCTTTGGTCTCTCTCTCTACACTGATGCTGTTTTATTCGAAGACATTTCTTTTTCTTGGAGGCTGTGGCATCTTTAAATATAACAGCTAAATTTCTATAATTAATTGTAAAAAAAAATAAATAACAAATATCTTTAATTTTCAATCCCCAGATTCAAAAATAAAGAAAGGGACAAAAGAGCAATATGCATTCTATCAAATACAACTCAAAATGAAATTATCAAAACAAATAACCTAAAATCTAGCAAATAAACAAACCAGAACCACAGACGACTCTGTAACCAGAAAGGGGACAAAACACAATACGTATCCAAAAGAACGGGAGAAAAGGATTACGTATTCTATCAAATGCAACTCAAAATGAAATATCAATTTAAAAGTATCGAAACACATACAATAAACAAGAATCTTTAATCCCCAGATTAAAATTATAATTAACGGGGGGTAAGCAATACGTATTCCTACAAATCCAACTCAAAATAAAATTATCAAATCAAAACAAAAAGTATCAAAACAAATATTCTAAAAGTTAGCAAATAACTGATCCTGAACCACAGACGATTCTGTGACCAGAAAGGGGACAAAACGCAATACGTATCCGAAAGAACAGGAAAAAAACTTTACGTATTCGATCAAATGCAACTCAAAATGAAATATCAAATTAAAACAAAAAGTGTATCAGAACACACACAATAAGCGATAACCTTAAATCCCCAGATTAAATATTAAAGAACGGGTGAAAACAATACATATTCCATCAAATACAACTCAAAATGAAATTATCAAATCAAAACAAATAATCTGAAATATAGAAAATAACCAAACCAGAACCACAGACGACTCTCTGACCAAAAAGCGGGCGAATCCGATCGAGTAACAACTCGTGAAATAAAATTATCCTCATGCCCTAAAAGAATGCCCCTATGGTAAAGGAATCGCCAAAAAATTAGTCGCAACAACTCAGTGTCGCCGAAAACCAGCTGGTTATTCGTTAAAACACATTAATATTCCAGTTAGGATGACGCAATACAATATTATGATTTCCTATCTGGATTTTAAAAAAATCTACAGTACCCCTATCCATGTCCTCCCCCCTCCCCCCATTGCTATTCTTAGAACATCGGATTGTAGAAATGTATGCTGGGAACTGAAATTAACCTTGAGTTGGAAGTTCCGATTCGGATCTGCGACAGAAAATGTTTCAACTGATCAACAAAAAAATTCATGGAAAATCGGAGAAAAAAGATATTTTAACCGTTCTTGTTTTAAAACTGGGATAAATATTCTAGTTATTACCTAATGAAAATTGAAAATGATAGCGTTATTAGAACGTCGGATGCGAGAAAATAAGAACTGAAAGTTAATGCCCGTGGAATCAGAACTTCAATAAAATGACAAAAAAAAAAAAAAAAAACCCGCCCACAATGACATGAAAAAGTTTTGAAAACAAAAGATACACAGTATTGATTTTCCCATAGAAAATCAGTACAGAGTACGTTAATCCAAAACAATATTAAAAATTGCAACGCAAAAATCATTATTATACAGTAACGGTTATGACGTCACCTGCGCTCTGCACCGTCAGCCAATGAAATTACCAGCAACGTTCCGGAAAAATATCGCGGGAGGAAGCTCGCTAGAGAGAATATCTTTCAACTCACCAGGAAAAAATTATTTAAAAAAACGGGAAAAGATATTTTAACCATTCTTGTTTTAAATCCGACAGAACCGTTCTAGTTGTAAGCTGAAAAAAATGAAAATAATAGTGTTGTTAGAATGTTGGATGCAGCAAATTTAAAAACAAAAATAAAATGGCGGTGGCAAAACTGACTATTTTTGAAAAATTTCTCAAAATTAGTAAATTACGTTTGAAGCTCAAAACAAATTTCATTAGAAACAAAATTGTTTGTTCTATCTGATGGTGTATTGATTGTTTCTTAACAATCATTAGAAAAGATACTACAACCGTAAACGTGCCGAAAATGACCTAAAACAGCATTGAGTCACCATTACGATTATCTGTGTGACAAATTTCATGGCTGTAAGTGCGATTCGTCTGGACATTGCGCGCACACGCAAACATTGTCTTCTATAAGCATAGATATACATAATTTTGAATTATTTATTTAATCTCGTTTGTATTTTTCTGAAAAAGGTTCTAAATAAGCGTTGTGCAACAATGAATTGGACAAACCTTTAAGGTTACAATGAACACAGTACTCTGTAAAAGGTATGCTTAAAATCTTCCATTCGGATTTTCATATTTCCCCGTCTTTAATATTTTATTTAGGGATTATATCGTAAAAACAACAGTGGTACTGCAATTCTCTTTCTATTTTTCATTATTATAGCCTTTCTTCTAAAAACGTTTTCGCGAAATTTAAGCAAATACAGATTCATAGAACAGTTTTATTTGTTAGATGAATGACGATACACAGTGTAATAAGCAGAGTAATATTTAGTTACATGTTTCGATGGCATGCAGTTTCAAGCCTAAGTCATTAACTTGTTTTCCAAAACTTTTGTTAAACATTTTAAATTGATTGAGTAACAAACTTAATGCTACGAATCGTCCCCATCAGAACAGGAATAAATATCTGTAAGTGATATGAAGGCACGTTATACGCCGGCTTTACAGTTTCTATGGTCGATTACAATCTAGTACTATGTTATCTTAAAATTAAGAGAAAATGATTAACTTTTAACAGTCTAAGAAGAGAGATAAAAGGTTTTTCAGTTGACTTTGAAAAATATGTCTTAACATTCTTTAAATAATATACTTTAAAAAGTAAAGAAGTGGGCATAGGTACAATGTCGTAATCGGTATCATTTGTTGATTTTCGTTGAAAGCAAAAATTAAAAACATGCAGTGATTATTAAAAATGAAAAAAAAATCTTTTTGAACAGTTGATTAGTTAATAATTTCTAACGGTACTTCAATGTTCTAACAATACCAGGACCAAATACGAATCTTAATATATTTGGAATTGTAAAAACACTTTTCAGATATAATTGTTGAATTTATAACCCATGTTACAGGGGGAAAAAGCGTTATTAAAAAAACTAAAACTAAGAAACTTAATCTTCTGAATTTCGATCGAAATACAATATCTTGTATTTCAATATAAATCTATAAAACAGAAATTATCAAAATAGATAATTTTACAAAACTAAAGAGTGAAGTAATTTATCAACACAATTACAGTATAAGGGAAAGTCGGGAATTTTTTCCTGACCTCAATTTTCTTTGCAGGAGGATTATTGTTTCGGCAAAAATCTTCTTCAACTCTTTATTTTAAGGTGATATTTTTTTTTAAATTTATTATTTTCAAATTTGCGACCCCAAAATTTTATTTTAGAAAAAAAAAAGTTGTTTTCGTCTTCTTATCCGACTGTGCGGGTAAGATGACGAACTGAGATAACAATTTTATTCAACATCCATATGCTATCAAAAAACTATTTAAAACTTTTGAGATCACCTCTTGATCATAACAAATTGCACATGACAGAAAACAAACATAATCGGACTAAAGTAACAGCACAAAACAAATGAAATATTATCAATCGAAATTTGAGATTCAAACCTTAAGAAATGAAATCAAATGCAAAAATCGAATCTCCATGGGCTTGGATTTTGTTCCAGCCAGTACAGGTGGAATGGGGCCAGAACTTGCGCATAAAACATTGGAATCCCAATTCCGTTTTTCTTGCTCACTGCAAATGATGCTTTCTTCATTGAGGTCCTCTGGGTCCCGATTCTCATCAGCGTCAACGTAAGGAAATTCAAATGAATGAATTGAGTCTTCAGACTCAGAACATGAGAAGTCGAGGTGTCGCTTAGCTACTTTCTTCTTTTTTGTAGAATTTTTAGCAGGTTTGTTGCGTTTAGTCTTATTAACTTCAGCCTTCTTCAACTGTCACAGTTTTCGTTTATCTTTTTTTCCTCTATCTCCTTTTCAATGAGATGCTCATTTTTCACTGGAGTGCCAGTGAGTTGCAGGAAGGGCAAGTGGCAGTCCGGTAGCACGACGAGATCATAAATTAACGCGGAGTGGTTTGTCATCTTATCCTCCACCTAATTTGTCATCTTATCCGACTTCGCCTTTTATTTCAAAAAACATTGCCGGATATCAGCTCATCAAAAAAATTAAAATAATTTATCATTGAAAACTCTTTGATTAGCTCTTTACGAATATCACATATATAAATCAAAAATATCTACTCCGTGAACGCTATCCCTTACCAAGCAACAACCAAAAGTTGCATACGAACAACTCAAAAACACATTAGCGCGTTCTGTGAATCACACTAGTAACGGGGTGGAATTCCCCTACTATTAGTTTCATATTAATATCTAGCAGCCATATAAATTCCACAAGAAATTGCTTATGCTTGCTCATAGGCTGAACAAGGAGATAAACATGAATTTATTGCTGTGAACAATTAAATGAAAAAATTATTTCAAACCCGATCGGTACAAGACCCATCCAATACAAAAATACGCACTTATTTTCTTACTTTTTCTGGACATTTTATAATGCTTTTTATTTTTCTAACACATTTTGCGTATGATTGTGAGAAGAAAGACATCAACGAGGGAAAGAAGGTTAAAAATAAAATAGTTGAGTATGTAAACTACTCTAAATTCCCTTTCATCTTCATGTTTAACTGAAATCAGTTTTATGAGTTAAGTAAATATCCCAAATGCAAAAATTTACTCAGCATTTTGCACTATATTTGTATGGGTGTTTTTTCCCCGCTATTTGTAGGACACCGAGTGCAAGTTGCCACTTGACACCTGGGAAATACTATTACTCGAAACTCCGAGCCCGTAGAACCTCTGTAATAAAAAATGCGTTATTAAACATCTGTTGATTCTTTCTACATTTTTTTGTATTTTAATTATCCAGAGTAACGTTTCTATATGGTGCAACAGCAAATTTCTGAATATAAAGACGCTTCAACTGAAGATGCGCGAATGGATAGTTGTTGATGAAAAGTCCGAAGTGAGAGCGATGAAGTAGTCCAGCTTGAAAACAATGACTGAAAGAATATGGTTAAAAAACAGCAAAGTGATGTGAAAAATGTTAAAATGATTTACACCAATGGATGAAATGCCATTGTAACAGCCTTAAAGTGCTTCGAACAGGAAGAGCTCAAGTACGGAGGAGATGGTGTTCATGATGTAGTGTGATACAGCAGCTTGGAAACATCGATCTACAAGGAAGCATGTTTAAAATTGCACATTTAAAAGAAATAACTGTTTTGTCTTTATCGATTCATTTTAATGAAGTTTTTCTTTTCTAATTAGGATATACCACTGAAACGCTGTATAATATGAATGCTGTTTGATTTAATACATGGAGCATATTATTTCACATAAGCGTTTCTTTCTTTTTTTGCCCCATTTTCCGATATTTTCATCTATACAACATCAGCAGTCCGCATTTATGTCGGATATCTGAGATTCTGATGTACATTGTTTATTTAAAACAGATAAAAAAAAATAATAGAGCGTTTTATTTAAAATAATATATCAAAGTAAACAGCGCATCCAAGTTTAGAGTTAACAACCAGAGCAGTCACATAAATTACGCTAGAAATGACTACCGCTTATTCTCTGACGGGGACAAGAAGATAAACTTAAATTATTGCTGTGAATAATTAAATGAAAAACACATTCCAAAATCCGATAGGTACAAGAAGTCCAAAGGAAACGAAAAAGCGCACTTAATATTATTACTTTTTCTTGAGCCATAAAGTACTTTTCCAATACGTTTCGCTTATGAAAGAAGAGAGAGAGAGAATGAAGGCCATTAACGAGAAAAAAGAAGAAAATAAAAATAGAAGAAAGTGGGAAAGTAACCGAGTTACTTTTTGAGTAAGTAAACTACTCTAAAATTCGCTTTCATCTTCACTCACAATTGAACAACAGAGAAGAGAAGAAATGACGTTTGGGGGGGGGGGGGGGAGAGAAATACAGTAGTGTGTAGAAACGGCACTCGCTCAATAAAAGTGCTTTTGGTATAATAAAGTGGCCTCTACTTTCAAGTGGGATTATTTTTTTACTTTCAATGACTGAAAAGAAAACGTGTTGATACATTTTTTATTAGTAATGAAAATACAGAAACCAGGTAATGAAACGGGCATACAAAGAAGTGGAATTAAAATTATAAAGCCACGAGCATGAATGAAATTGGATTAAATAATACTTTTTGCGCATTTCTTTTGCTCTTCAAATTGAATTCAGATGCCGAAATTATTAATATTTCTACAACTGCTGCCTGGATGTTTGCCTGATTATTTATTTTATTTTTTAACGAAAACACATTATGTTCCTTTGAGATGTGGTTAATATTATTGCACTTATTTAATATCATTTCAGACAGAATGGGGTTGTATTTTTCTTAAGTTTTGATGGAAAATTTGAATGAAATTTCTACTTCTTTCGTTGTTATGGTTTGCATTATTCAGAATAGTACATTTTCGGATGTTTTAAAAATGGTGGAAAGGCGATGTCTTTACGATAATATTGAGATAAGATTCTTTTTTTATTTTAGTTATAGTGATTTATTAACCATATTTGTACATTCTGCTTGAGGCTTCTTTTAAATTTCAATTTTAATACACATTTTTGTAAAAGTTATTTATTCACAAGTAGACTTTACATAAATATTTGAAGAATTACATTTTTATAGAATGTGTTACGTAAACAGAATCGGCCCGAAATAACTTCACTGACCGGGCAAGGAAACAATACAGAGCTCCCCTCCTCCAAACAACGCTTTTTCTTTTAACTCCATATTGTCTGCATTCTAAAAATCGAACAAACTTTTACTTAGAAATATGCATATTTTACCTGGAAATATGAGTTACTATTGCTAAGATATGACATGATGTGACTAATTAATTTATAGTTAATATCTTTGTTAAATCTTGTTAATTATAACTGTTAATGTTACTATGGCGAGAGTAATGTTAATATATGTAATCGGTCGTCGAATGGTTAGAGCGCTGCTCTACGATGCCAAAGGACTCGGGTTCGAATCCCTGGACTTTTATGTTTTCAATTATTATTTCGATTATTTAATTTATATGCAAAATAGCATTTATGTAAATTTCTTATATGTAAATTACCCCTTCGTTATGCTTATTAACTGTAACTGTATTATTAACTGTTTCGCCAACTTTATATAAGGAGATGTAATATTTAGTTCTAGGAGATAAAGTCTTGAGTTGTGAGATTAGCAAGCTTTGTCTTCTATTCATTCGATGCATCCAATTGAACATCCACGCTAACTTTATCTACGCGACAATATGGTCATAACATTTAAAGTCCTCAGTTAATTGCAGATTGCTTACAGTGCAACCTCTTTTGGTTGATTTTTGCTTTAGAATAATCCTTAGAGGATTCTTATTCGCAAGCTTCCTGCTCAGAATTCCCCGAGTAATCGCAATTTTAGTGTTACTTCCAAAGTAATTTAACTCCCAAGTCACACAAAAATAGTAGATTAACTGTTTCTTTACCATTCAAAGGATCCAAATAGATCAGTTCTTGTATGTATCACTGATTTTTAATTTATTTGCTTTCTTATAATGTATTGATTGATACATGAACATTTGTTCACTGGAGGTTATTCAAATTTGAAGAACTCGTTTACCAATTGTTTACGCAGAACTATTTTGTCATTTACCAAAAAGCAATTTTAGTATTTTAAATTCTCGCTCGTCTTGTTGAATTTTATCTTCGATTTACTTCATCTGCTTCTCCCCCGGACACAGCGAGTTCACGAATGAGAAGACGCAGGTTAAGTAAGCGGGTTCTCGCTTCCCCTGTGGATATAGTAATAGTGTGGGTCGAGCTACCCCCCCCACACACACACCATCATAGGTAACTCCTTCGGGAAGGGTCGGGCCTTGGCCGGTGATGGCTATTATGACTCCGGCCTCAGTACTCGAGCTATTGCAGCGGCTGTCATTCAATATCCCCGCGTGCTAAGGCAGGACGGGGATAATTCTGTTAAGGTTACTTCATCTGGTTATTACGTCTTTTATCAGAATTTTGATCATCAACTATTGTAGTAAAGGTCTAATATTTTGGTGCAGTATAACTCAAACAAGAATCTTGCGCAACGTAATTCCATACTCCGATCACGGCTTGTAGTAAATATAAAGAATTATCGCTTAGAAATTCATAGGCTATTGCAGTTTCTTTTGGAATAAAGAAATTAAACCTTATATATTCAACTATTTAATTTCACAGTCAGAAATTGTTTAAATATGGTAGTAAAGCGTTATTTAAGAGTGTAACGGCTCGTACTCCGTGGAGTCGGGGGACACTTGACTCAGTTGGCTGTCACTTTAGTCCAAAGGTCAGTATTTCAGGACGAAATGAAGAAGGGCTCCGTGAACAATGACTAACTACTTTAATGAAAGATAATTGATTATTTACAAATATTTAAATGTTACAAAAAAAGAAAACATTTTGCCAATTCAACAATACCGGATATCATCGCGCTTCTTCCAGCCGAGGGAGAGGCAGCGCCATCTTTGGCGGGATAATTACATCTGTTACAAGAGTTCAATTGCATATCGCGGCAATTCACGGAATTACAAGACTTTCATACTATTGGGTTGTCTTTGTTTTAATCAGAAGAAATATTTAAGCAAAATTCGAATGACATTGCATCTACATATATCATTTTAACTCAGGTTACCATGAATAAAACCCAATCATAAATCATCTGCTTGGAAATTTTCAACCACTTCAACCTGTTAGATTTCAAGATTCAACTTGACAAAATCAAACTCGATTTTTTTTAAATACCTGTTCTCATCGTTTAAGCAGAACCTTCAGATGAATTCACTACCAGAGAACAAAATTTCAAATTTTGATTTCGTTAAAGATTGCCAAATGTATTGGATTGAGTGACAATAAAGCGTTAAAATTTTCAGTATTCAATTGTTAATGAAATTAAATAAGGGAATTCTAATTCAGCTGTCGCTCTTTTCATTTTACTTTGGTTAAAAATTAAAATGCCAGTCCAACTGAATAATCACGTCACCTCACATGGAATGCTAAATTTTTAACATAAAAAATAACAAAACGTCATAGATTTTATCCATAATTTCTTGATGGGTGGATTTAGAAGGCATCAACTCTGTTACTAATATATAAAAAGAATTGTTGACTGAGCGAAGCGAGGTCTACGTTTTAACTCAAGTGTTCAGCATTTAATCTGTCTATAAATTTGTTTGATATGACCAAACTCATGCGTATGTATGATTCATGGATCCATGAAGAACAACGTATATATAAAAAAATTTTATATTTTGATTCCGTTTCGAGAGGGTGGCCGTTTCAATGTGTTGGCGAGTTTGCCACGATAAAAGTATTTGAATCATTTTGGTAATGGCAAGATATTTATTTGAAATTTTAGTAATACTGATAAAAGAAGATATTTAATTGTAATTTGAAGTTGAAGTTTAACTTTACTGGCTTATGCTACTTGAAAACCAAGGCTTTGCAAGTGATCCTTAGTCTGCTGTAAATTTAATACTGATAAAAGAAGACATTTATTGTAATTTTGTTAATACTGATATAAGCAGACAGTTAATTGTTATTTTGCTAATGTTGAGGAAAGCAAAGATTTTTGTAAACAATTCGCATTAAAAAGAGACACAAGATCATATTTCCATATTGAGAGTTGCTTTTGCCTGTTTAGCTCCATCTAATCTTGGTTTTCTCTTTTCTTGAAATTATGTTTTTTCAACGAGTTTAGCAAACGGGTCATCTCAGTGGCTAATCCAGGGAGGGGACTCCAGCCTCCTCCAGTGCTGAACCGAAATTCTTAATTTTTTAAATCACTACAGCAGTTTGTTCTTATTATCCTTTTCTTATTTATAAAAAACGTGGCAACATTGCTTTCTGGCTTGAAAAGCTCAAAACTTTTCCTGCCTTTGTAGTCATTTCCCTCGTACATGGAGCGTTAACGCGGTCGAAAACATTTTTTGAAAAGTTATTTCGCTGTGAATTTGTTAAATTATCGAAAGTATTGTAGTGTCCTTCTTGGTTTTTATTGTCAGGTGAGCACAGTTAAAGTGACTTGACTTGCATAAGCCCTGAGGTCACGGCGATACAAAATTTTTATGACCTCGCCCCCTCCAGACCAAAATCCTGGATTCGCCACTGGGCCATGTTATAAAAATTTGATGACTACCAGTGGTGTAGTCCCAAAATAAACAATGCAGAGAGGCTCTAAAAGCAGTCCCGGAACGCTCTAACCTGGGTGACAAAAATCGTGCTGTTTTAATGACTTTTTCACATTTTTTGTATTTAATTCTCTTAAGAAAACAGTACCGGAACAGTGTTCATGCTCTACTACACCCCTCAAGACTACTTCCAATCTCGAGCGTAAAATTTTCTACATCTTTCTTCTAGTGTATTGTTGATGTAACTTCATTATTATGTTAATTTATTTCTTTCGTAAACACACTGAGTAAAAAATTTGCATAATGTAGGAGTGTAAAATTTTTCGTTGATTGATTTAAAATTGTATATATTTACAAGATCGTGTATATACGAGGTTAAAGAAGGTAACCCCTCGAGAGACAAATTAGAATGTCTGGTGTTCCTGGAAACAATATTGTCTTCAAAATGAATGACAGCATTGGATAAACGTTTTAAGACTGTGATGAAGAACAGGTTTTAGGTTTTCTTTGGGGGGGGGGGACGCTAGCTCTACTTGTTACTGAACTACTAGTAAAAATGTTCAATAAAAATCGGAAATATAAAAGCAAACGACAAATTTGTGGTCTAAAAACCATAAAATAAAACGAACCTTTCCAGTTCCTACACTCGAAACAAATTAAAAAATGGCCACTTGTGGTAATTTTTAACTAAGATAATATCCATCCATGCTACTTTGAGCAGGTTCATTCCCAATTGCATTCCATGCGTATTTGAATGCAAAAAGAATGAGATTCAGCTATAATGTACTAAGTCATTAATAACTGTTACCATGTTTTATTTATTAAAGGGAATCTATCTTCCTCTTCAAACAGGAAATACCATTACATTTACATACGCAGTCATTCATTTTGAATTAAACTGGAAATTTCATTAATCACAGCTGCTCTAAATTTTTCAGAGGCATTTTTGATGTTGCTCAACATTTTCGTAAATTCAGAATGTAACAATCCAAATGGATTGATTTCACAGTTCTTGAAATGCAATCTGACTAGGAACTGGCACCATTCCGAAGACATTAAAGTTCTTGAAAAGATTTGCTAGCCAAAGTTTGCTAAAAAGATAGAAAGAAAAACTGAATACTGTAATTTCTTGACAGTCGCAATAGTTTGATGGAATTTGGCAGGAATCCAAGCTATAAAAACAAATCTCGTGCAATAATTCACAATTGCACAATACTTTTCTTTCCTCTGAACATGGCCAAATTTTCTCTTTTGGTGTCTTTTTATAAGGATGAGATTTATGGTGTATAGCCAAAATTTAATACCACCTATAAATCGTAATAATAAGTACATTCATTAATTATGTTTAATAATTAAAATTAATAAAATATGTTTGACATAAATTATGTTTCAGAGAAAAATTTTATCTTTTGCTTCCGTAGCATTAATGCATCTGGAATTGCAATTCAATTTCTATTTAGTAAATTATTTAGGTGGATTGATTTGACACGAATAATAGTTTTTACATAATTTAAGCATCATTAGGAATAAATTTAATAAATTTTTCAAGATAGCTTTATAAGACGTCTTGACTGGATTGCTGATAAATTGCATTACCAAAACAGTTTTCACGTAAAATGAATAAATAACCTGCAATTTTGTAGCTGAAAATTTATTTTTAAGCTTTTGCTTTAAAAATAGTTATATTCATTAAAAAAAACGCAGGTTAACATGTTTTTCACTATTCTGTTACTTAATTGCCTAATAAAATTTGACTATCATTCTGTAGAAGATCGTATAATAGTTTGTGATACGAAATATAATCTACAGAATGTTCTTAAAATTCACATAAAAGATATATATAAATATTCGTCTTGCGTAATTACAGAAAAGATTGATAGGAGACATTTTCTTCGTGTAATTATGCCCAAATCCCGAGCATTTTAAGTCGAACACTACAACATTCCGACTCGAGTTCCAACTGACCTAAACCCTTAAAAAGAATAAAATGTTCCGCTACTAATTTTCAACTGGTTAATGACATTTTAGAACGAAAAAACTTTTTTCGGAGGTGAAACCGAAAAATACATTAGGCAACAAAATTAAAGAATGCTTCTTTGCTTTTATTTGTGGAGTTAATTTTCCAAAACTTAACTTTAGTGACCAATAAGTTTTGAATAATTTAATTAACACAACATAACTGACCATAAATTAAATATCATACACTTTATTACGTTTATTTTAGAATATATTAATCTGCCAACGAATTTGCTCATAATATTTATATGAATTTTGAAAATATCTGTTTGTTAAAGTTAACTTGAAGCTGTTAAAATAGCATTTAATAAAGAAGTATGTTTCTTTCTTTCTATAAAATTCAGTATTTCAATCTCGGTAATTTATTTTATGATGTACGAAATTTTAAATTCATTTTAATAGGGTATAAATTACATTTATTATTGACTTTCTATTGATACACGAAGAAATATTAATATAACTTCTGGGATAAAATCGGAAAACACAGATCTCGTACTGCAAATATAAATAACTTCCAGTTTTACAAAAATGAACCTTCCTGATTATATACTATTGCAATAAGCTTTTGTATATTAGAGAGTAAAACTTGCAAAAATCTCTTGCGAAAGAAATTCGAATTTATTCCAAACGAAAATTGGAAAACAATTATTTATTGGAAAGAAGAATTTAGTAATCTTTTACATTTGTATTGAGAATAAATGAGATGAAAATATATGCACAATCAAATTACTTTCTCCAATTAACGAAGAATTTGGCATACGGATATTTCTGTTTTGTTTTTCTATTTCTTCAAGAGAGTCTAATATGTTAATATTTCCTCTTGAAACTTAGCCATCAGAAAACTTCCGAAAGAGTTAAAAAGAAAAAGGAAGAGAAATATTCTTTAAAGCTTGTCTGAAATTTTACTGAAAAACAAGAGTGAGGATTTCTATCCACTTTTCCATTTTGACATCAGTGCGAAAATTCAAACTATATTTTTTTCCCCTTGAACCTCCACTGGTAAGTGTGATTTTCTAAAGCCAAAGTCCAAAGAAAAATAAATCAAGATAAAAAAAAAAGAAACTCTTTAAAAAAAATATTCAGTAACATCGATACTTAATTGTGTTTATTTTCGTAAACAGGTACGTATATAGTTTGACTTTTTTATTTAACCTGATGCATCATGGAAATTTTAATGGTCTGAAACTAGCTAGTTTTGTCAAACTCGAAGAGTTCGAACATGTATTTGGGATAAATGATTTTATAGCTTTTATTGAAGCACAAAGAAATCCAACAGTAATTTAAGAGAAATATAATATCTCGATACAAAAAATGTACACAAACACACATAAATATTAACACCTCAAAGTTTCACGTGTTATAATAAATGTGTTACAACAAAGCAATAGGGTATTTCGTAGAGAATATTGTAATAGTATTCCAGGAAAGAAATTCAAATTTTGCTCAGCTAAAATTAAACATACAGACTACAAATATTTAATCCGTTTCTGTGGAGTTAGTTCATCATTGAACAAAGCAGATGGCGTCTTGCTTTCATTTTTTTTTACTTTTGCCATTCCGATAACAGAAGATTCTATTATGTTAATATATCCTCTTGGAAACTTAGCCTTTGAAAATTCTTTAAGAAAGAAAGAAATCCTTTAAAGTTCTGCGAGATTTTACAGAAAAACTCAGCGAGGATTACTTCTCGTTTATCTATTTTATTTTATTTTTTCCCCACATCAGTTCGAAAAACCAAACGATATCCTTTTTTCGAACATCTACTGCTTAGCCAGATTTTGGGAAACCAAATTCTACAGGGAAAAAAAAACTGAGAAAAAAAAGAGAAACTTTATACGAAGATCTTTAGTAACATCGATTTTGCCATGATCTTTATTCTAAAAACATCTTTTATCGTTGTATTCACTTTTGTATGTACGCTTCTTTTGTGCCTTTTAAATTCAACCTTCTGTATGATGGGAATTTTAATGGCCAAAAACTAGCTCGTCTTTTAAAATGCGAAGAGTTCGACCATATATTTGATTTGCAGAGATTTTGAAAGTTCTCCAAGAACCATCACTTCCTTTCTTTTTATTTCTTTCACTTTCTTCTAGTGGCGGATTTTCGGTTTTACAAAGAATTCTCAGGTACGTGGTTTAAATGTTGAAGTCGTGTTCCAGCTGTGAGAAATAGCATAATTATGGTTTTGGGAAAACCTTTGAAAAAGAAAGGAGATGATAGATAGGCTTGCACTTCGAGTGCTGTGTCAATGAACATTGTTGTTATGGTCCTTGAAGAAATGCTCCAGTACCTCTAAGAGCGATCTTTTGCTATTATTTAAATGGGTTTATTCTTTTTAAGGTTGAAATCAATATTTTTCTAATAAATTAAGAGAATGTCGTATGCATTAGGTTGTCACTATTGTATCATTTTTCATACACAAAGCGTGTTATTTAAATGGCTGGAGTGATAAACCAAGCAGGGTTATGAGATAAATTTGAAATCATTATTCTTTTCGCAGTATTCCTTTTGCTTTTTCTAACCTTAAAATCAGCTGAAAACATAGTCTTTTATAAATGAAAAAGCAATGGATTATGGATACAAATTTATTTATAATGAAGTTTTTAAAGAAATGGAGTCAAAGTAATTTTTTCAAAGAAAATTTTATTGTTTTAGCAAAGGTCATAAAATTAGGCAGATGATGAAAGGGTAAGAATAAATAATTTATAATCTTTTAAAGGAACATTTAAAATTAAAAGTTATCTTAATTTCTGTAAATTTGAAGAAATCTGAAGTAAAGCCTTTTTAAATGATTTACCACAGTTGAAATGTCAGGACAACACTTACAAACAGTAACCACAGTTTTTTAAAAATCCCATTATTAGTATAAAGATCATAATGGAAAAGTTATATTCGTTCAAAAATTTATTTAAGTTAGAGTTATGAAAAAGTATAAACAAAGGTATGAATTTTTTATGAAGCCATTTTATAATTATTAGGTGTTCTTAATAATATAAAGGTTAATACATTAAAAATAATTTTTCCTTATTTTGATGAAACTATTTGGTCTCTTTTAAGGCAACGTTATGTTCATGTGAAGGTCAAAGTAAGTTACAAAATCCGTTTTCTTACAATTATAAATTTTTTATAGGAACTGTTTTTTTCCTATCGGACAGTAATTAATTTTCACATCTGTTGTAATTAATTTTAGAAATCCTTTTACAAAATGCTTTATCAGAAAAATTATCAAATATATATTCTTGTATAATTTCCGGATATTCCTCACCTTCCAAGAAACATATGTTTTATTTGCTCAATAATGTCACGAATTCAAAAATATTTGACGCGTAAAAATAACGGCGTTTTAAATTAAAACTTAAAATTGGATATTTGTTGATTTGTAACAAATGTGCCTTCGCAATGTGAACGGCGCCGACTCTAAAGGACTCGGTTAGAACTGTGAATTGGCGGACTGAACAACTAAAATATGCCCAATCCTAAACCCCTTTGTAATTGTCAGAAATTAATGTAAATATGTATCTTTCGTGTGCTAATGTTTGTAATAAATCTGAAATGTTTCCAAAAGGCTAGGCAGTGTTATTTTTGGCATCCAAATTAGAGCCAGGCAGTTACATTCACTGCTGCAAATTAATAAATACGGAATTGAAATTTATTGAATAAAATATATTTGTTCAAACTAATATTTAAAAATGATAATTAACCCTCCGAGCGACGCAAACTTCTTTTTACTTTTTTCATGTTCAGTTCAAAACCAGATAGCTCGCATTTATATCTATATTTTCTTAAAAAATCATGGATAAAGTTTTCTTAAGATTTCAAAGATATAATTCAATACAAAAAAGATCTATTCATTTACTTTAAAAGCTAAATTTTCTAATCTGTTAGCTAAAAGTTCAAAATAATTGGGCGCTCAGAGGGTTAAAAGAATAATTTGTGTTTTTTTCCTTTAAATATGATAATGAAGGCTCATTTTTCTAGTCATAAATAATAAAAATTTCTTTATTGGGCGATTAATTTTATTAAAAAATGTTGAAACTGCGTTTTCAATAATTAATAAATAAGAAAGTATAAGTAAGGTAAGAGTTTAATTTATTATAAAACATATTTACATTTAAATCAAATTAACTACATCAAAATCAGACAACTTTTAGAATGTAATGCGTGCTTAATTGCTTTTACGCTTCCCGTACGAGTTTTGTCAATTCAGTAATTTTAATCTCTTGTTATTATTTGGATTACAAGTTTCTAATATTTTATTTTTGTGAAAATATTTCTATTTATTTTTTCTAGTTTTGTTACTTCATCATGTTTGCGAACTTTTTTCTTCATTCTAGGTTTTCTTCAATATAAACAAATATAAACATTTGTATTTTCATAAACAATTAACAACGAGTACTAATACAATTTTAAATTCTCTTTTTTCAGATGAAATGCATTTCAGTTTCTTCAAATATGCCTCTTCTTTATCCAGCTTTCTGATGACTGTTGCGTATTGAATGGGAGTATCCTTAGGAATAAATTTGATGCCACATCGATGTGCCATTGAATTTCAACGCATCATTTCTAAATGAAGGTAATTCTTTATTTATATTAAGTAATGCACCGAAGTTTGGCAACGGTACTTTCTTTAATGCATAGTTGTGGAATATATTATTTAGTGACAACTTAAATGGTAAGTGGATGAGGGGGGATAAAAAATGGGCATTCCTTTATATGAAATATAATTAATGATTTCAAGCCTGAATGAAAATTGTTTGACAATTTTACGTGCTTATTAATTTTTTGCCCGAATTCATTTTTTTAATATCTGTAAAAGTTTTCACAAATAATTCGGGTTTTTCTCCCTTATTCGCTTTTCCAGCTGAAACAATGACATTCAATATTTATGCTGATTAGTTTTCGAGATATTAAAACCGAAGTGTCACATTACGTTTCTTGTTCTATCAGAAGATCGAGTTCAAGTTAAATTACTATTCATAGCTTTGAAAAAACATGTCAAACATTCTTAGAAAATTGTTGTACACCTTCCTTGTAATAAAGCCGCAAAAAATCATTTAGCAGTAAAGCCGCAAATACATATATATATACACTATATGCCCAAAAGTATCCGGACACTTGTAGACTTTCACATTTTTTAGAATTTCTACGGAATGGTTTAACTGACTGCCTTTAAACTTCGGACATGTAAATAATAGACAATAACTCACATTTTACATTGAAGATTCGGTCCCGAGGGCAGTTAGGGGACCGACTACAAACTGATGAAAACAAAAAGGTTTTTGGTCCACCCCGCTTCACAGAATACAGATAGCAAGATGAAACTTTCAGAACTGGTAATGTTTAATGTGCATAATATTTACAGGAATTTTCGTACATTCAGCATAAATATTTGGGAAGATATAAAGGTTTTCTTAAAAAATCTCAAATTTTCCCACCTGTTTTTTGCTTATAACATGCAGAATTTTCTGTTATATTATACGAAACTTACAGGAAAGATGACAAAATATTAGAGAAGCATTTTGTAAAAATTTGGAAAAGAATATTTGAATATTACAGGAATTATGAGCAGTTTTAGTAAATAATGTTTTACTGCGCATGCGCGAAACACAGTGCAATTTCTCTTTCACAACTTTAAAGCCAGATATATATGACAACTTATATAAAACAATTCAGTTCAATATCATTAGTATTCAGAAAGATATCGGCATTACAACGAGCAGAATTTTAGTTCCTGTCGAAGAGAAGCTAAAAGATGAGGGGTTGTACACAAATTGATATTTTTTAAACTTATTTCTTTAATTAGCTATATTGAATTGTATAGTGGTTAGAATTTGCTGAACACCCATGAACAGATCTAATATTCGTAACGAATAAAAAATATATATGTAGAATTATTAAAATATTTTAAGAAAAGAAATTAATTAGATAAAAAAATCGTTTCGCCATAAAAGAAATATATTTAAAAATATCGTTTGGCCGTAAAATTATAATATGTAACTTGCTAATAATCATGTAAATAATATAATTAAAGTAATACAATTTTTGTTATTTATAGTGCCTAATTAGCTGGAATTTAAGTTATACACGTAAATGATAAGTGTTCATGGGTATGCAGCAAATTCTAACTACTATACAATTCAATATAACTATTTAAAGAAATAAGTTTAAAAAATATCAATTTGTGTACAACCCCTCATCTTTTAGCTTCTCTTCGACAGGAGCTAAAATTCTGGTCGTTGTAATGTCGATATCTTTCTGAATACTAATGATATTGAACTGATTTTTTTATATAAGTTGCCATATATATCTGGCTTTAAAGTTGTGAAAGAAAAATTGCACTGTGTTTCGCGCATGCGCAGTAAAACATTATTTACTGAAACTGCTCATAATTCCTGTAATATTCAAATATTCTTTTCCAAATTTTTCAAAATTCTTCTCTAACATATTGTCATCTTTTCTGTAAGATTTGTATAATATAACAGAAAACTTTGTATGTTATAAGCATAAAACAGGTGGGAAAATTTGAGAGTTTTTAAGAAAACCTTTATATCTTCCCAAATATTTGAGCTGAGTTTACGAAAATTCCTGTAAATATTATGCACATTAAACATTACCATTTCTGAAAGTTTCATTTTGTTATCAGTATTCTTTGAAGCGGGGTGGGCCAAAAACCGTTTTATCTTCAGCAGTTTGTAGACGGTCCCCTAATTGCCCTCAGAACCGAATCTTCATTATAAAATGTGAGTTACAGTCTATTCTTCACATGGTAGGGGGTTAAAGGCAGTCAGTTAAACCTTTCCGGAGAAATTCTAAAAAATGAGAAAATCTGCAAGTGTCCGGATACTTTTGGGCATATAGTGTATATTAACTGCTTTTAAAAAAGCAGTTAAAACTATATATATATATATACGTATTTTTAAAAAAAAACATTCAAAAATTATGAATTAAATATTAAATTCTGAAAAAAAGGGATACCTATTTTTGAATTGATTTTACCTTGTTTGAGTAAAATAGAAAGTTATAAGTAAATGAACAAACAATATATACGATGTAAATATATCATTAAATAAATTTTAATAAAATCCGTGTTGAGAGTTGCAGGTTAAAAATGGTAAACAAATATATTTTGAACTATTATAATAAAATAACTTTCCTTTATGCTCTAAATAGAAAGAACTAGCAATTCAAGAATAAAATAAATCGATTTGTATGATTTATGTCTTTTCATAACTGACATCTTTCTTTGATTTTAAAATAAGAAAATGTTTTTAAAAATGAGGGGAATTTTGAAAACAATTTTATAACTGAACTCGAAGATAACTGAAAGTCGTAAAATAATTTGAAAGTCGTCTAAAATCCCTATCTTAATATTAAAAAGGCATGATTTATAAATTTCGCAATGAAAGATACACAAAAAAGAAATGTAAGAGATAAGAGTCATGAACCTGAACTTTAAAATTTATATTTGACGTATGATAAATCGAAATATAACTAAATTTTAATGCTTTTATAGATTCAGCTCTAAACATATTTCTCATATATCATTATCTTAGAAATTCGATTTGAAAATTACTTGTGCTCTAAATTAAGTTTTTAGCTAGTTTACATTATAATCTGTAGTGTTATTTTTTATGTATATGAAATAAAAAGAAGCAAATAAATTGCGAACTATAACCTAACAATTTTACAATTTTGTGAATATTTTTATGAAATTATATCCGTTGATTGCAGATTCGTTTTTCACATACAAAAATAATCAATTTTGTATTATAAATTAGTAACTTAATTATTTTTTTGAAAAATCTTTTTTTTAAGCAAAAGAAAATTAATTTGAACATAATCTCTTTATGCATCATTAAACTTTATTCGAAATACTTAAAAATATAATCCTTTATTTTTATGCATTAATATTTTTTAACAAAAAGTCTTAATCTTTTAAAAGGCTATTAATGATTTAATTATATAATACGAATAGTAATGTTCATTATCATTCCAAAAGGATGAAGTAAGGATAAAAATTGTGCAAAAACGAAAAAGAAAGAGAGAGAGAGAGGAAGTCTGCTTATGCGGTTTTTTAATGCTTCGGATAATAAAACTAGCAAATATTTCTGATATTTAAAAATATACAAGCACTGTGCATTAAATAGAAAATAATTGAGACAAAATTCTACATCGCATACAAATCGTGAAATCTCATTTTTGCAAGTATCTGTTGTACACACATAGTAAAATCAAGCCCTATTAATTTAAAAAGTACACCATTATTCTCCGATTTATACTAACCATTAGATTTCAGATTTGTAATAACCATTATGTACACTGTCATGTAATGCAATATATTGATTACTTCAAACAACCCTAATTTAATTTAACCACCCCAATCGGGCCTCTCGGATACTTCAGATCACATGCTTTCATAACATCAGCTTCAAAACCGACATCCCCTTACCATCCCTCTTGACCTAACCCAAATTAAAATCCAGTCAACAACGAATCAATCACTCTGGCCGGCGCCATCGGAAATCCTTTAATTCCACAATAGGTTAAAACTTCTCCTGACCATCTACTATCCTCAGCCACCGGAACTAACAAAGCCAGCGTCCATCAAATAGCAGAACATTCTCCCCCGTTTGTTGGTCCTCTAAAAGTCCTCTAATAACCTCTAACGACGGGTAGAAGCCCTTGCAGAAATGTTTACCCTGTCCCCTGAGGTTGCAGGGTATGGTGGCCGGGCACACCGAAAATGGATGATCCTTTCCAGAGGAATATCCTTTTTGATAGATAATGCTGATTAAAGAAGGGCTGCTGAGTTTCTGCCTTGTTTCATCACGTTAACTGTGGTAAGTGCTCTTGCTTATATGTTTGGTTTGAAGCATGCATGGATGGGGCTAAAAGTGTTTGATTATGTATGCAAGATTGACGGAGTGGGGTTTTGGAGGGGTTGAATTGCAGATCAAGTGTTGAGATGCAAGTGACGAATGGCTGAAAGGGTATTGGCTACCTGGATAAATTTTAATCTTCTTTGCTCTTTAACGAATACTGTATTTTATGTTCTACCGTAGAAAATCTTGTTATTTTTTACAGAGTTAAAATGTATACGATTATTTTTAAACCCATTTTGCTTTGAAATGTTCACTGAATTTCAATTTATTTTTCATAAAACTGTCAACTGTCTGACAACGAAATTTTAAAGCAAATACTACCCTAAGAGGAAGTCAGACTTATCTCATTCGAAAAATAATTCCAATTCTTGCTGAGATTCAGAGAATTTCTGAAGTTTACACTGTAAAAAGTTCCCGAACAAAAGTGAAATATGAGGGGGGAAATCTACCTTTTCTACCAAGTGATTTTTTT
This sequence comes from Araneus ventricosus, assembly GCA_013235015.1. Taxonomy (NCBI): domain Eukaryota; kingdom Metazoa; phylum Arthropoda; class Arachnida; order Araneae; family Araneidae; genus Araneus; species Araneus ventricosus. The sequence continues at coordinate 1,334,901 of BGPR01000037.1, read as the reverse complement.
CAACTGGCAGTGTCGATTTCGTATCAAAAATCATTTGTTCAATTCTCGTTAAAAATAGCTTTAAAGTGAAATGAATTAATTTAGCATTGAAAGATTATTTTCCCGTATGGATAATTTTACTAATCATACCATTAAATCTAATAGATTTGAAAAAAATATTGATTTAACTTTTCATATCTTAATGGAAATTCATTTTAATTACCTAAATAAACTATTTGGGAATTTTTTTCCCCTTTCGTAAGTACTAAATATTGAGTTGCTTTTGTTTAATATCCCAAATGAGCCATGCCATTAGGAGAAAATATTTTTTAACTGGTGATAGGAGTCGCGATTCTAAGGTAACCTAGTGATCTAATCTTTATATTGACACTCCTGAATTTGGATTTCTTTCTTCCTTTCCTGACATCAGGCAATGCGCATGAGAAGCCGTCGGACCTTCGCACGCTTTCAACTTCTCTCGAACACTTGCATCTCCCCCTTCAGGGAGAGAAATAAACGGTAAATCTGCTAAGAATCAAGCGATTGTGTCGCTTTCTAGGATTTAGTGCTAAGAGTGTTTATCTTCAGAGGAAAATATTCTGAGCATATAGGTCCCAATCAACACCACTGTAGTTACTTGCATTTCCTTGCTGGAAATGGATTTGCATTTGTGGATAAGAGTCCTTTCTATCTCGACTCGAGTGAAGCACCGGTGTTGGTAAAAAGTATATCGTGAAAGTCTTTTGCCGCGTATTTTCTAACATACACAAAATGGTTTATTTTTGAAAATTAATGGCCTTGGGAGATATTTAGAAATCAGAATACTGAGAAAACCACTATGATATTGTTTGAAATAGCTGGAAGCTGGTTCCGACATAATAATACGAAGTCCTATGCTGGGTGCCCTAAGATATGTTAACTCTCTACCAAGGCCGTCACAGTTACCAGAGCTATCCACGATTGAGCATCAGTGGGACGCAATTTGGGTAACTCTTTCTTATTTCCCTCCACCCTCGCAGTAAAAATTGTATTGACGCATCGTTTGTTAAAAGTTATCCTGTAGAATGGCATTTAATACTTTGTACTTCAATCGAATACGTATTATTAAATACTTGCATTCAGCAATGTAGCGTCTACAAGAGTTTCGGGTTCGAAACAGTTCAAGTCAGCCCACTGATGTAGCACGGAAGTGTGGAGAAAGGGTAACAGCCCAGACATAATCTTGGTCAACTGACCGCGATTTTAAGTCACGAGTTCCATCCCAAAATAGCTTTCGTATTGCTTCGAAACGTGGCATCAGAGGTAAGGAACCTAAACCTTTTCAAAATGCGATTCCATTGCAATTTACAAATCGCTATTATTGTTTTATTTTTCACCTATGCTCTTGCAATTGCAATCATTTCTATATTTTGTAGGAATAACCAAGGTGTGATATTTTCAGAGCTTTGATGCAATTCCTTGGGGGATCCGGTTGTGAGGCCGGGCTTCGGGACGGGAGAGTTCGAGGCTCACAGCCAATTTCATCGAACATGGCGCCATGGGTTAATCTGCCGTTGTTTTGGGTAAAACCCTCTCTTGTTAATGTGACCGGATCATGTTCAGAATTACGTTATAACTAAACTGATAAAATTCCTTTCTGGTGTTTTTTCCGACACTGTAATTATATATACGAAGGTCGTAATTCTTTAACATAGTTGACTGTATTTTGGTCGATTGTATCTACTGTTTGTATGTTTTTATTTTTCCATACAATGTTCATAAATATTATCGCGATTCACTTGGAGTCACAGAATTTAATAATTTTTCCTTCTGCTTAAATATTTCTTTATTAAGAGGGTAGATCTTACTGGTTTGTCTGACATTTTAGCTATGAGTGCACTTCTTTTGTTTAACCTCCACAAATATTCGCTTGCATTATTTCTAATTTTTAATATTGCGTTTGAACCAATATGGAAGGACAATCGAATTTAATAAAAATCCTTAAAAAGCTTCATACTGATTTCAATAAAGTTCAGATATCCAGTCATTCTTTAAGTAACCTGGGTGAAATGGTTTTTTTCGCTTAGAAATTATAAATACAGCAAATTCCCGTTTAACCGAACTCGGTTAACCGAAACGCCTTTGAAATCGCAAATCCAAAAAACACGTACAGTACAGCACGGAAATTACCTCGAAAGTAAGACTTTCTGCAACGTTATCACCACGTCTCTCTTTTAAGCCTCGCCAAGAAGGTCAGTGATTAGTATTAGAAGGCTAAAATTAAAGCTAATGGGTATTAGCTATATTAATTACGACAATGTTCTGTGCGTGCCAGATCTCCCGGTGCGCCCGACGGAGAGTTCACTTTAATAAAGAACTCAAGGGGAGCCTACAAAGAGAGTTATGAATTCGTTTTGCATATCAGAATTGCATACTGTGATTAGATACAAAATAGCAATAAATGTTCATGCTTAACCGAAAGAATCGTTATCCGAAACGACCCCTTTTAGTTCGGTTAATCGGCGTTGTACTGTATTAGTTTTATTCTACAGAAGGAATTTCTTACCTGTATGAGTAATAACAATTCCAATTTTCGTTAACAAGCAATTCTTTAGGATTAAGTACACTCAACAGAAACTTCATTCCAGTATCTACTGTTCCAGAAGTTTAAATTCCATACATTTAATATAAAGTTTATAGCAACATGCAAGACGATTTATCATTAAAGTTAGAAAATATTTCATAAAATATGAGCATATTTCTAAAAGTAAACAGCGACCGGCGTTTGTAGATGCTTTTATATAATTCTTCAGCTCTGAATTCTAAGAAATATTGAAATTCGATTTCTAAGATTGATGATATATAGAAAAATAAATGTAGCGAATGCACTAAATCTGGAAAGTTACTTTATGTTTCAATATCAAGAGAAATTACAAAACCAATATTTGGACATTTTTGAACTTAAAATATAGCGCTCTCGGTGCCTCTGAAGCTTCATTTTATGATACAAGTTTTGAAAGGAATAATGTATAAATATATTTTGTATCTACTGGTTAGCAGTAGCTATTCAACAATTGAAAAGGCATTTTTTTTGCTTTGAGAGAAGATTGATAACGAAGCTTTTGTATAATTAGAGCAGAAATGTATTGTTAATCATAGACGGAAATTAAACGAAGGCATTTATTAATAATCAAAAGTACATATTTACATTTCGTTTCATTTTTATAAAGGTTTATATTTTAACTAATTTGTTCTGTCTCGGAATTTGCTAAAAATAGAATTAGATAAAGATTACTGCTTGATGAAAATAGCCTAAAAAGGCTATATAAGACAAATAATCGGACTAGACCTAACAAATTTGGCACGTAGTTACTTCTTTAGTAATAGGTTCTGATAAAGTAGAAAAGATCAAAACTTTAATTCATATTTTAATTAATTAAAAATTAATCGAAATTTTAACGTTTTTCACTCAATAACTTCGGAGTATATTATCACAAAAATACATTTTTAACATCACTTTAAAAATCAAAAATCTTTTCAGTGGCATAAAATTTTATTTCTTCGTAATATTTTCTTTTCTTTTAATAAATTTTCCAAAATTTAATCCCCTCAGGGGCACATCTTCTCTAGGTGTGACGGGCTTCAAGACCCCAAGGTACCCTAGTGTCTGGTCTCCTTTCTGGTTTTCCTTCCCTTGAGTTTCTGCTTTTTTCTTTCCTTCTCTCGAGGGTAGGCGAGGGAGCTCTCCATGAGAAGCTATTGCCACTCTGTTTGCTTCCTGCTTCTCATGGACAGCAACATACCCCATATGTTGGCCGTGCGTGACAACCCATTGGACGGGTGGTACATTTTGGTCCCTGGTGTATCAATCGGCCGGTATCCCAAAAAAGAATTGAAAAAAAACCGAAAAAACAATTGACAAAAAACAGGAATTTCTCAAACCGGCTCCTAAAAACAAACGGCCAAAGAAAGACGACGCAAATTCTACGGGGACAATCTCAAATTTGAAATTGAGATCGAACCCCAATAAAACAAAATCGCAAACCAAAGAGTCTGAGAGTGATCTGCAGACATTGGATAATTCTATAAATGAAATGGAGCTTAGTGAGGAAATTAATTTGTCCTCCTTTAAGTCTCCAACAATTATCGACTCCCATTTTAAATCCAAATTTAAAAAAAAAACCAAGTAATGGCTTTAAAAATTGTTTCTTGGAACTGCCATGGCTTGCAAACTCATAAAGAGGACATCAAATCGATAATTAATCAATTTCAACCAATTTGCTTGCGTTTGCAGGAAACTTATCTGAACCCCATTCTTCTGCTAAATTCAAAAACTATATCACACAGAGAAATGATTTTCAACAAGGTTCTCGAGCATCTGGAGGTGTGGCCTGCCTAACTTCATGTCAAATGCCTTCCAAACCAATTCTCCTAAATACACAGTTACAAGCAGTTGTTATACAAATTCAACAAAATAGTCGAATAACAGTATGCTACTTATATCTCCCTCCCAGAGTTCATATTGAGAAGAGCCATCTTCATGAGCTAATTCGGCAACTCCCTAGCCCTTTTTCTTGTTAGGCTATTTTAATGGCCATAACACGCTTTGGGTATACCGACTCTTTGGTAGTACCGACACAAATCCAAGAGGACGCCAAATTGAAACTCTTATTGAGGATCATTGTCTGTGGCTTTTGAATGACAATAGTTATACACACTTTCATCAGGCTTCTCAAACATTTCATACAATTGACCTCGCTATATGTTGTCCTTCTTTGGCTCCATACTGGAAATTTTCAACCTCTACAAACCTCTTTAATAGTGATCATTTTCCAGTTGTACTAACATATGTAAAAAATGACTTTCCATTCCCAAAACGACAGGTTAAATGCATTTTTGGAAAATCAGACTGGCCATTATTTGGTCCTTGTGTCAATTAACTCCAAACATGGTTGATAAAAATTCAATGGATGTTGCAGTTAACACAATTACAGATTGCATAATTTCATCAGCTGATATCAGTATACTCAAAACATCGGGGAACATTCCAAAGCTGTGCAAGCCATGGTGGAATACTGAATGCGACACTTGCCAAAAACAATTCCGACAAATTAGAAGACGAAATATGAACACAACATGGTGTTCCTATGTAAACTCCATCACTAGACAAGTTTCCTCAAAAATAGTTTGGGACAAAGTAAGAAAAATTTTTGGTTGTTATTCCAATACCCAGAATATATCATTTTTAAATTATAATGGACAGGTAATTTCAGATGCCAAGGAAATTGCAAATGTAATAGGTCAAACTCTGTCTGAAATATCAAGCGAATCCTCTTACCCAAATGATTTTATTGCTTTTAAAAAATGTGAAGAACAAAAATCGGTGGATTTTTTGCCTTCATATGCGGAAGATTATAACTCTACTTTTTCATATCATAAACTGAAATGCGCTAAGGAAATCCAGTCCAACAGCACCTGGACCAGATCAAATTCATAATAACATGCTTAAACACCTTAGTGAATCTTCTTTACTAACAATTCTACTTTTGTTCGATAGAATCTGGCAAGAGAGGGTTTCCCACTTTCCTGGCTAAAAGCTATTGTTGTACCCATCCCTAAACCAGGGAAGGACAAGCAAGACCCGAATAATTATCGACCAATCGCTTTGACAAGCTGTTCGAACGTATGGTTAGTGCCCGACTGATGCATGTTTTGGAGAGGAGTAAATGGTTTGTCCCTTCTCAAAGTGGATTTCGTAGAAGGCGAGGTACCCTAGACAATTTATTGAAGCTGGAAACGGCCAATCGAGAAGCCTTCGTACGCAAAAAACACCTTGTGTCGATATTTTTCGACATCGAAAAAGCGTATGATAGCACATGGCGGCATGGAATTTTAAAAGATTTATCTGACATTGGTTTAAAAGGAAACTTGACACTTTTTATTAAAAACTTTCTACGGACAAGAATTTTCCAAATTCGCAATGGTAACATTTTATCGGATAATTTTAAAAAATAAGAAGGCGTCCCACAAGGAAGTTTTCTAAGTGTGTTATTGTTTATCATCAAAATTAATGGCATTGTGTCAAAACTTCCTGCATATGTCAATAGTACGCTTTTTGTAGATGACATACAAATACACTGCGCTGGTGATGACATGGGCTTTATTCAAAGGCAATTACAAACAGCTGTTCACAACGTGACTGACTGGGCATCAAAAAATGGTTTTATTTTCTCGCCACAAAAAACAGACTGTATGCAATTTTTGTAGAAGGCGAGGATTACATCCAGAACCAGAATTCCAGTTAAATGGGTCACCTATCCCTATTGTGCAGGAGACTAAATTTTTAGGAATTGTATTTGATACAAAACTAACATTTCGTTCACATATCAAACACTTAAAAACAAAATGCATCCGGACCTTAAACATCATGAAAGTCCTGTCGAACACCTCTTGGGGTGCGGACAAAGTTTCGTTGATGAGGATCTATAGATCTCTTGTTCGTTCGAAGCTGGACTATGGAGTGCCAGTATATGGCTCTGCTGCCAAGTCCACTTTAAAATTGTTAGACTCGGCCCATCACCAAGGACTTCGTATAGCTACTGGGGCATTTAGAACTACCCCAATTCCTAGTCTTCATGTCATAAGTGGTGAACCATCTTTAGAACTTCGACGCCACAGACTATCTCTCTCGTACTTTTATAAAATTAAGAGCGATGAGTCTCATCCTCAACATTACAAGGTTATAAACCCCATTTTTGGGTCTTTATTTTCAGTCAGACTATCTTTTACCCCAACTTTTGGCTTCAGAATTGGGGAAATCTTGAGGTACTTTGAAATTGAAGACTTTCCAATTGTCTCCAATATTGAAGATTCCCTCCTTGGAAGGAGACACAACTTGAGTTTTATTGACGATTTTTTACACTTCTTTAAACCAAGTACATCGGATATTGTATTTCAGCAACATTTCTATGACCACAGGCAACGCTACTCTGATTATGTCCCTATATACACCGACGGTCCGAAATCTGACAATCATGTCGGTTCGGCTGCTGTTTTTCCAGATTTCACAATCGATGAGACACTTCACCCTTTCTGCTTTGTTTATACATCTGAACTCTATGCAATCTATTTGGGGCTTTTGAAAATTAGTACATTGAATTTTAAAAAAGCCATTATTTATACAGATTCTATGAGTGGCATTAATGCCTTACAAAGTGCTAAATATAATACACATCCTTTAGTGATGAAATGTTTTGAGCTCCATCATACACTCAAAAACATCAAAGTCAAATACTGTTGGATTCCTGGACATGTAGGAATTCCAGGAAATGAGCTTTCGGATAAGGCCGCAAAGAGTACTAATGCATCTCTAGAAGCGTTTGTGCCTTTGACTGATGCCTTGCAGGCCGTTAAGCTATCTGAACATCGAGTATGGCAAAGAATCTGGGACGGGCAGTCAAACAATAAACTTTATACAATCCAGCCTTCAATCAAAGGTTATTAGGAAACACGCTGTCATTTTGACAAGTCTAAGAGTGGAACATACTTTTTTAACTCATCACCACCTTTTACACTCTGATCCAGCCCCTATATGTAATGGGTGCAACTGCATTTTAAGTGTTGTCAATGTAAAAACTTTTATTCCCAAAGACAAGCTCACTTTGGAGCACATATCATTGGTTTAATTGACATCTTGGGGACCAATCCTTGCGTCAATGTTTTTACTTTTTTAAAGGAAGTACAATTTTTTAAATTCATATAGTTATCTTAATTACAACATTTTAATAATTTTATGTGATTTGAAAACAACGAACGTTTGGCGCAATATGGCCAAATTGGCCCTTGTGCCATTAAACCCAAACCAGCCAACCATCCAAAATTTAATATGCAATGCTGATGAAATGCATTTTTACTATTCATTCTTTGTAGAAATGTTCAGTTATCTTTTTAATTTTGGAGTCAGCTTGTACAGTTTAATACAATCTTTAATTCAAAAAATTATTAGAATTACAATTCAAAAATATTTAATTTTCCAAGACTTGCTAGCGTACTTTTGATTCAAATTTAATGGAGGTATCCCACATTTTGCATTATTTCGATATAATTTTATGAATTTGTAAATATGATTTAGAAAGGATGGCGAAATAGCATTACAAAAACGCAGACGATAAAATAAAGAATCTTTTAATGTGATTATATTATCATGTTACGATGTTTCAGACTAGAAGTTCTAATTTCCTTCGTTTTTACTCTTGTTACTTCTAATAAGGAACATGACACAATGTATCTCGTATCTAAAGGATATGATACTCCTTACTGTATCACATAACCAAGCGACAAATTAGGTTATAGAGTATTTATGATGCCGCACTATTAATCTACTATGATATATTATCTTCCCTTATATATAATATTACATCGCGTTCCTTTCTTTTTTATTATTAATGCCCATGACGCAGCAAATCCATGTGTTATAAAAATATTAAGTTAATAAATGAAGTTAATTTTGTTCCTTGTACTATTTTATAAAGAACACACATAAGTTTATAATATTACTGATGAGAAAAATACTCCGAGGTTTTATTCCGTTGAAGCTCAGCTATAATACTATTTATAACTTATAACAGTAGTCGCTGTTTGAATTCTCTTGTTATTCTTGTCAGACATTTTTGTAATGCTATTAAATTTTATTGCTATTAAAATTACTGCTATTAAAATTTTGTAATTAATAAATAAACTGACATTTTCTAATTTTCTTTCCGTTTGGAACAAGATTCATCGAATTCAAGAAATTTCAAAGTACTCAGAATTATTTTTATGTATAATACTTGTACAGATAACAGAATCTGTAATGGAGTTAATATATACTCACATGACGCACACCAAATGTAGCTAGCAATTTTATTTTGGAATCCAATGTTCATTTTGAAGAAAAAAAAGAAAGATATGCCATTACGGTAAGCATTTATGTCTCAAATAAGAGGATCGGGTTTTTTTTCAACATCCGATTATCTATTAAAAAAAGAGAAGAGTAGAGAATAAAATGAATTTATTACCCGAAGTTATGTTCAAACATTGTCACTTTTCGACATAATCGCCTAAGATTCAGGTATTTATCATGTCGGTGAACCAGGTTTCCGATCCCTCTTCGAAGAACTTTGCCGCCAGTGATGTGAGATGCGCCTTAACGTTGCTTTGAATCTCCTCATTTTTCTGGAAACTTTGGCGTCCTAGACAGATCTTAAATTCAGGATAGAGAAGAAAATCACTTGTCGCTAAGTCAGGGCTATACGCCAGGTAATCAGACACGTCCCATTTAAACTTCTTCAGAAGCTACTGGGTTACAACATCGCTGTGAGGACGGGCATTGTCATGAATGAGGACAACTACAGAAGTCAAAAAGCTTCTTTGCAGTCGTCATAAGATCTGACAAGAAACAGCTGCATTGATCGTTTTCCATAAACCAACCTTATGCTTTAAGAAAGCGAATAACACTAAGCAACTCGCACTTCGCGGGAGCATCGATTCTACCAGCCATGTTTACTTGTCGACAGCTCAGTTTAGCCTAGTTTCTGTAAGGAAGGCTCCGACTGTAAACAAATTATTGTTATCAGTATAAGCAATAATGTAAACCAAATGAATGTAACATTTTGTTAAACTCAATGTAATTTTTTTTGGTAGAATCAATAAAGATTCTCTACGCAAAGCCATCCAAACTGCAAACGGGAGATCTTCATCTCTGAACGCAGGAGTGTGTCGTAGGTTAAAGTTAATTTCAGCTCAAACTGGTCAGATGACGTCACCAGTAGCAGAGGTTATGGTTAGAGGCAAACGCAATTTCCTACTGAGCATCCCACCTCCTACCACTTGCCTGCCTGCTTAGCGGCTAGATCGGGGGTTAAAAAAAAACGACCCTTGTAACAACTGTAGTTTGGTTTATCATGGTAATGTCGTATCATGTAAACTGACTCCATTTCATTATTCGGATTTTAAGTAAGGTATCAAGATATGATACTTGAAATTATTTTCCTATGAGATGCTTGCTAACAATAATACGCCGTTTCGTAGTGAAAAGTGTGGTTATGTTTCTGTTCCTTCTTTCAAAAAATATTCACTTGTCTTGATATCAAGGTTACCCTCAATGCACTCTTCAGGTATGAAATTCATTCTCAGGTAAAAATGTTATCCAGCGTGCAACTGATGAGGGCATGACAAACTTTGAGTGAGTCGTATTATGGCTATCTATGTAAGTGATCATGGAACATAAAAGGGATACACAATATTTTTCATTTGAGACGCGGTTTTCTCTCAGTTCTTTTTTTTAATTCAACAAAATCTTAATCTTTAATTTTTAAATATAAAAATTAGTATATATTATTTTATTTCTACAATGATGCAAACACATCCCCCATATTTCTTGCAAATCGGTCTCATCGAAGAGTTTGTGTTTATGAAAGGATATCGTGAAATTAGACAGAAAATACTAGACTTTTCAAGCCGATTTAGAACCAGTCATCATTTTTGAAGGAAATTCACTCGCCGTGTTTAATCCCTTTTACTCTAAGTAATTAAAATGGTAAACAATTAAAATATATGAATAAACTAAAGAGAAAAACTTGCGCTTTTGGACTCGGTGATCTGAGAGAGCGGAATTGTGGTATCTACCCTTTGGCGATGAGTGGTTGAAGACCAAACATGGTTAATCCCCACTCTTCGAAGATCTCTAAGCATAGATAAAAAGGCGCATAGCAGTTGCCAACTGATTTCAAGGCGGAAACCAAAACATACACAAGCGATCTGAGGGATTGCCTGCGTCTAACGGCTCATTAAATTTAAGAAGAAACTATAGTTAAATGTGTCTGAATATGCGATTTAAAGTTTTCTAATTTAATCTCATAAAGAACATCAATTTCTGTTTATTAGCCACATATTATTGCAACTCATTGTTCACTTGGAAAAATATAGCCACATTAGGGATAAAAAGAAGAAATAGGAATTATATTTGAGAAGCGTTTAAAGCTTGCCTAAGATACGCAAGGCTGCAACGATTGCTCTTCATCTGTAAATATTGAACAGGAACAGTGAGAATGTCTAGTTACATAGGTTATTTAAAGTCTTTTAAGTCTAAAAATGGAAAATTCCGTATTGTGGCATACTTTTTCCAAGTGAACCAAATGTAGATCACAATATTTCCTTAGTTATGTAATTCTTAATTTCGTAAATGCCAATTAAAGAAAAAATTAACCCTGTCATTTATTGTAAAGAGATTATATAAATTTTAACTACCTGGAGTGTTCTGAAAACGATTTTTTTCATATATACTCGTTTGAGAATGGCAGTAATAAGTTGGAAAAAAACTGATTTTGCCTAGAGCCTTTTAACTCTGCATAAATCCAGAGGTTTCACTATTCAATAACATGAGAAACTATAACAGAACAGAAGAAACCATTTCTAGTTGGGTGCATGAACACAATGAGTTCCTGTCTGATGATATAACGAGACTCTGCACAGACAGTTAGTTATGTTCCAAGAAAACCAGAACGCAGTAACTGAAGTAATTAATATTTCATCCCACAATCCTAAGAGAAGACGTAAAACCCAGCATTAGAAAAAAACTAGTACCTCAGGATGAAAACAATTCTCTATTCCATACCAGGGGCCTTATGAATACTGGACTATGCTAATGCCCGGATACACCTTTGCGGCCATGAATGAATTAATACTAATACCACATTCCCAATGTATTTTATTCATTTTTTCCGTTGCCCCGAGGAATACGAAAATATTGTGCCAATAAAGAGACTGATGGCTCCGGGCTTGCCGAGAGATGAGAAAGGAAATAGTCTTGAGAAATGGATGACCGTTCGCAGAACTCTTTCCGTGAACGATGGTTTAGATTAAATATAGATTGCTCATCCTTGTGAAGCCACGGTGAGAGGGAGAGTGGCCTAAGATAAGGGTAGGGGCAAGAAAAATGGAATATTTATTCAAAACCGTCCACATTTTTACTTTTTTACCTACGAACAATAGAATGAGAAAGTATTGTAACAGTTAAAAAATTCGACTGCTCTTTTCAATTTTCTCCTTTACTAATTATATTGTTTCATTTAAAGGACAATAACTTTCTGATACAGCCTTTGATGTATATTATAAACATAATTCGATTTTGAACATATGATAAGCCAATTGCAAGTTTGTAGTAATACAATACATAAATAATTATCATAAACATCCAAATAAACCGATTAATTTGATTATTGCATGTATGTTAAAGAGTCCTATGGTTAAACATGTTTATTTTGACCAAATATTTATTTTTTTCATAGTGATTTTTCTTTTTCTTTTCTGCATCATTATATTTTAAAACGCTTACTACTGACATTTATAGTTCTGATGGTAGAACTATAAATTTCAGAAGTATGCTTTATATCTCTCTAGACGTTAAATCACTCTACAATGTTTTAAACAGAGTATCTAGAATATTAACCTCCCTTATATATATCCCCACGAAATTTTTTTTATTTAATTACCCGATAACATGGTTAACAATTCGGTTCTCTTCAAAAATGTGTCAGATATTCATACTTATTTTTCTGAAAATCTTGATTTTACGTTCTCGGGAAATTCCCTGCTAGACTTGCACCACTTTGTTGAGATGCAATCCAAAGTACACATTTTCTAAGCCATTCTAAGTTACGGAAGAAAAGCTAGCTGAATTCTATCAAAGTGATCAGTGCAGTAGTCAAAAGGGCAGTTGCTCGAATGTATGCTCACTAAGCTGTTTTCTCCCTGATAAATTGAAAACGAAGGTTGTATCTGTTCAAGCTTACGTATCCCAAAACATGGTTGCCGGTCAATGCCTAGCGCTTTGAAAATAAATTTCTTCCGTTTCAGATATCTGTATAGAAAGCAAGAAGATAATGTGGGTTATGTTTTTTCAGACGTTATCTCGTTTTATTTGACATAATACAATAAATAGTACTCCAGCTTTTCTTGGAGGATGCTGTGCTTTATATAGAGTTTAACGTTTCATAAAACAAATGTAATATTTCCCTTGATTTAAGTAAAAGAGGATAAAAAGTAACACAATATTTACGATATTTTTTATTTTTCTTCCGAGAAGTGCAGTTGCTGTACCAATAGGAGTATTTATTGTGCTCTCAGTTTTGTACAGATGCTCTACCTGTAGAATCTTTTCCTTTTGGTACAGGCTACCAAGGATGATTTAACATGGAACTGTTAGAATTTCCATCTCTTTGCGAATTATTCGATCTGCCGTATCTGATATCTTTATAAATAGTCTTACTGCGTGTGGCGTTGTATGCCCAAGTTCTATTTCATTTTGCGTTTCTCTTGTTGTGTTCAAATGAACAATCCTTTTCTTTTTTTCCAATCGTTTATTTGACAATCACGAACACGGCATAAACAAATTCACGATCACAAACACACACCATTTTGAAAATAATAATATTTTAAATCGGCCAATTCACCGAAACTAAAGTTGAACCTCACTCGTCCATGTTTTATCCAGAATGATTGAATTCTCCATCGGATAAGGAAAGTGCGCGCTAAAAATTCCCTTTCTAGGGATTACAGAACAACACTCCATCCTGGAATAAGAGTAGCTGATTCTTGAAGCAGTTGGATAGATATAGCGTCTTTTTATTGAAAAAAAAGATTACATATCTGGGGGAAAAAGCGAAGGAAAAAAAAGAAATTAATTAAAACAAAAGTACACATATAAAAATTAACACTCAAAAGCTTACTTACACACATTTGATCGCTACAAAATCCTATATACATAAGTATACAAAACAGGTGGTAAGGCTTGGAAAAGAAATTTCAAGATGCCCATAAACAATGGTTTTCTTTCTTTTTTTGCTTGAGATTCGTTCAAAAAACGTTTTGAAGAGGGAGGAAAACATTCACAAGTTTCGCAGGAAGTACTAAAAGTTTCAAGAGTCCAAGAGTCAAGTACGGAAGTGCACTTTCCGTTAGATGAAGAGGGAGTAGATGTTCTTAATACTGTTGTCGAAGAGAAGGAGAATTGCTAAGTCGTCGGCAGGAAGAGATGGCCATAATGATGCATACATTTTATCATATTGTGAATTTTCTGCCTTGAGAGTGTATTAGAAGCGACCCTTTTCAAACATTCTTGCACGAGGTTTGTCGTAGGCTTCCTCATATGCCAAGACAATGTAAGGATGCACTCAGTTGCGTAGCGGAATGCTGTACCAATTTCTCCGCAGCTGCAAAAATTATTGTTTGTCAGTTGGAATCTATGGATATAGGCTGGAAAAGGTCCATGTTCGGAGAAGAAAAGTGTATCTTCCCTAATACAGTTGGAAGATCGCAGGCTCACTCGTGGTAAAATTGTCAAGACTTGGAGGCCAGTATCACCTTGATCCCAAAGATTATGCCCTCTTGCATCAGTGCATTTCGTAGGGTAGTTTTGATTAAGGATAGGATTTGGAAAGTTGTATTGAGGAGTAGGGTTGTCCGTGCTCTACTGCAACTTTGACCAGTTTGTCAGCTTTCTCATTTCCTTCATAGCCAGCATGCGCCCATTTCATCCAAGTAATCTTGATGTTTGGATATGATAAAAGGGTCTGAAATATTTTTCTATCTATGTGATTGGTGCATTTTAGGTTGAATGCTGCTAGGATACTAGCTCCATTGTCAATATGAATTACTATTGTTCTATTAGATGGTCGTGTTATCGCATAATTAACAGCTTCCTTGAGGACCGAGAGTTCCGCTTGAAAGACTGAAATGTTCTCATTGAGTTTTGCTGTCCCACTGGTGTTCCCATGTTCATTCAACCGGTTCGGTTGCCATAATGGCATCAGGCACGGGGGCATGGGGCGGCGTTCTGTCCACTGGTGTGTCCAGGTGTTGTTGGAGAATGTGCAGTGTTGGAAAAAATATATTCCTTTCTTTCGCCATTTTTTGTTATCTCCGGACGGAAGGCCTGCAGTGGTCCCACTCCCACTCTGAGTTTTTCTGCGAATTTGCGGGAGGGTCTTTGACCCCTGTGCGAGTTCCGTTGGAGGCTCGGAGAAAATTCTCGAAGAGTAGTGTCCCGGCTGTGATTTTTAACCAATAGTGATTTGAGTTTGAGGGCTTCGGAAAAGAAATGTTGGGTTGCTAAGCAGATCGGAGAGAGGAAGTCATGAGGTGAGAAGTGCGTATTTTTCGACCGGGGCTCCTCGGGGTCTCCCACGGCCAGCACGGTGAGAATGATTTCGCAAAGATGATCGGTAAATTGAAAAACTGTCTGCACCGGTGTGGAAAGTGTTGATTTTGAACATCGGATGAGGATATGGGTAAATAAATCCTAATGAAAGCCGGGTTCACATTTCGAGTTGGAAATCTGGCGCTTATTGTTTTTGGAAAGGAAAATTCATAGCTTTGACAGCGGAGGCCTGTGATCACGAATAATAGATTCGATGCATTGATTTGTGTCCGTGATGATAAGTAGGGAATTTTATCAATCCGTCAGAATTTGTCCGCGGCAAACAGTGGTCCAGACCTCAAGTAAGATGAGTTACCCTAAATATTTCGTTTTGAAACTTGTGCTAAAGTTAGCTAAAACTGGGTTCTTAATACGGGATTTTATTGCCGGGGAACAGAAGTTGTGTCTTGAAAATATATAGGCGGGAGTTGTAACTCATGCCAAAATGTTCTATATGCGGAGTTTAGGCTCCTTGAGTATTTCCGGTTTGTGCTGTTTAGTTGAATTTGGTGAAAAGGTGCAGTGCAATGCTTATTGTTTGAAAGGTAAACTGATTTATTTTGGTTTTGTGTCATGAAATGAGATATAAAATTGAGATGAAATAATATGATATTTTAACCAGGAGAAATTTCAAGCGATATGATGATATTGCTGCTTTTATGATCGTTTAATATCTGCCGTAATGTAAAAGGTTTAAGTGAAGTGATCATGTTATATGTAGTCTGGAAATAAACATGTGTATCGGTGAATGGCATGTGCCTTAATTCATTAAATTTCTTACAAAATACCTCAAAATTATATTGAACTTGGCTTCTCAAACAAAATCCTGGTATGTGTTTTTATATTAGTGATGGATCATGTCAATGTACTGTTGTATATGTTTTATTGATTTTTTTTAAATAAATGTATGTTATTCAGGTTTGCACAGGTTGATTTAATGTAGGAGGACAGACTCCTTAAAAGTTTTAAATTATTACTTCTCTTTTAAATTCATATTGTTCTTATTCAAAATTTTACAGTTAATAATTGTTTTCCTTTGTTAAAAGATCTCATGTAGACAGAGCTTCCTTAAGGCATGGTCTGGATGTAACTGTGGGTTATTCTATTAATTAAACACAACGCGTAAAAATATTATTATTATTATCGTCATTTATTTGACTTTGGGATAAGCCCCTCATTGTTTAAGATCTAAAAATGATAAAAGAAAAATAAATAACCAAAATTATCAATACGACAAATGCTGACCATGTTGTCATGTTGTGAGCCATCAGTGAAAATATTTAAATGAGTGCTATTGTTAATATAACTGCCTCCATCCTCTAGCGAGACTTGAGTGGGATGCATATGAAGAGGAAGATGTACGGACCAACCTATTTCCTACCTCTCCAGGTCTCGTGGTTAGATACTTGAGATGTTTGGAGGAATCGGAAGCTGTAGCCTATAGAGAGTTGTAAGTCTCGCTTCGTATTGGAGCTGTAGATACAGTGGTGGGAGGCCAAGTATCGCCTGCAAGGCTGCAGTGGGTGTGTTGCGGTAAGATCCTGACATAGAAAGAAAGAAGCTCCTTTGAATAGATGACAGTTTTCTCTCTCTGTTGGCAGACGCCATTCAGACACCATGCGGAAGATTCATAGACCAACGTGCGCTCAATCACTGTCTTGTAAAGTATTCTCTTATCCTTTGCGAGAGACCCCAATTTTTTCCAGCTATTTTAAATACGTTGATGGGCTTTCGTGGCTAGGCTGTTGATGTCAGTATTCTAATTAATTTGTTATCAATATGAACTCTCCCAAGTACTTGAAAGAGTGGACTCTTTTGATTTTCTTTCCTTTCCAGTAGATTGATGGACCTGTGACAAGTATGCTAAAAGGGATGTAGTTGGTCCTTTCAGGAAAGATTACTAGTTTGTTTGCATCTGTCCATCTGAAGAATTTTTCTGTTGCTGCTGTAGTTTCAATTTTGAGCTGTTCTCTGGATTTGGCTTTAATGACAATTACGAAGTCATCTGCAAAAGCCTGAATATGTGTGCCGGTTGGCCAGTTTTGATGAAGCGCGTTATTTGCGACCAAATTCCAGAGAGCGGGACAACTACAAGAACCTTGAGGACAACATTTTTTCTGGTCTCTTATTGGCCCTGCCCTCTGTTGTTTGAAGTGTTAAATTTCTGTTTTGAAGAAGATTATTAAAAAGTTGTTTGATATTTCCTGGGCATTTGCTGTTGTTCAGACTTTGGCCTAAGTTGCAACACTGCATGTTTTACTAATTTTAGTACAAGAGAGCGAAAAGGAATGTGTTGCAATATTTTTTAATCTTTCCCATACAAGAAGTATCGATGCAGTACCAGACCATTTGTGCTGTGTTCCGCAGGTGTTGTACCACAAGCACATACGTTTTTCCACTTCCGTTTCGAAATAATTTAATCTGTTATACCTAATCATCTTGTAGATTATTTTACCCCGAACGCTATTGCATTGCCCTATGTATATTTATACTGGATGTTCCCTCTGGATATTTATGCTATGTATATATATGTTGGATTTATTGTTAATGATGCGAAGCAAAAGAAGGTATCCCTATTGATAGCCGAAAGAGAAATAAATTTTATTTTCGAATGGCTTGAAAAGAGGGAGTGGGAATTCATTTCTTGGTAAAACCACAGTATTAATAAGGGGTTTGGAATTTCGTCTAACTCGTAAGCTAAAAGATTAACAGAAGTATATTGCTGGAAAATCTAATGCAATCTGATATTTTGCAGTGAAGGCCGAAATAACAGCTGTTCTGGTTAAAGTAATAGTCACTGGATTCCATCTTACTCTGATATTTGTCTTATCGTAATTCAGTGAACAAATAATCACAACAGTAACTATGAATTATGAAACTTTATCGGCTATCTTGCAATATATTTGATTCATGTTTAGCATATTGAAATATAATGATGCTAACCAACATAAACTATCGTATATGAAATGATTCAAGATATTTTATGATACCCACTCAATATTTAAGCATAACTGTTGTTTAAATCCAATAAAATTTCCATTCTAGAGTCTTTTGGAGATACCAAGAGGCAGATGAAAGATGAGATTGTAGGAGATAGCGTAAAGCTCAACCGACAAATATTTTATGGAGAGAAATGAATACATGCGAGATACTCCATTCCTTTATTTTAATTAATTGTGTTTGTATATTTCATGTCTGTAATTCTTTTTGGCTAATGAAAAGCAGGTAGGCTATTGTAAAATGAATAGCTTATCTCACGCATATCAATGATTCTTTGAGGGAAGATCTTCGATGTATAACTGTTCCAAGGAAATTCGAGTCGTATGATTCTTTCAAAAACAAAAGAAAAATACGAAATCGGAGGTGTAATTACAGTTAAATTATATCGTAGAGAAAATTCAATGCACTCTTGTACAGCACTGATGTAAACTGTCACCAACTCTGCATATGATTCTGAAGTACTGTTTTACTTCTCTGATAGGCGAGGAGCGGAAAATGCAACAAATATTATACATCTTAAATTAAGGTTTAATATTTGCATTTCAAAAAGTAAAGTCATCTTTTCAATAAAAAAATGAAATTATTGTAGCAGCAATGATAAATTACCTAAATCAACTGGTTTTTAATTCACGCCTGGGCTAGTTAGATAGATTCATATCCGTTTTCAAGTTGTGATTTTGCTACTTTGAGACGGACTTCGTCATTTTGAACCATGTTAGATGAAGAAGACAACGCCTGAGCCGACTTGTTCTTCTTCTAATATCTTCGAAATTCGAGAAAAGCAGTCGGTTTCTTTTCATAATTTCTACAAGAAAGTAGAATTTTTCAAAACATCAAAGTCTTTTACAATGTCGCAATTAAATGGCCTATTTTTTTTATAAAAAGATTAATCTGGATCCATATATTTCATAACTGTGAAACTTTTGAAATGCTTATAATATTCCAAATATCATATAACAATAAACTTAATCTTCAAATAAATTATTTACTGCAACCAATTCTATCAGTGCCGAAAGTGTTAAAAGCCATTCATTTGTCCAGGAACTTGGCTAATTATTTCTAAAAATAAACCCCTTGCTCAAAAAGAATAAAATGCGTACGATTCGTTGTATTTATTCGTAGTAGTCGGTATTAACAAACTCATTTCCATTTCCAATTTTCTCTAGAGACCAGAATCCTGAAACATTTAGATTGACGATCCACATGATTGTCCTCCTGTGAACTGACGTTAAATTCTTTGGAGTTTCTTTGAGTCCACTGTATCTTTCTCGTAAGAGCGCTCGAGTGATGAATGCTGACCACCCCTTGCCTTCTTGGCATTTGACCGGAAGGAGTATTTACTCACTTTATTGGAAATGGTAGAGATTGATTGTCGTCTCTGTATTATACTGTACACAGTTGTTCAATTTAGCTTTGCTTTGGAACGTTATTTTGTATTTCTTTTCTCTTCTGTTCTACTTTATTGCTGAGGCTCTGAATGGATTGCACCTATTGTGTAGATTGCACTGATGCCTGTGACTGCTAAAATGTGTATTTTCTGTTATTGTGCTTTTGCCCTGATGAGTTTTCAATATTTGGCCTAGAAAAAAGCAAATCCTTTTCCTCCACTTTTTCTGCATAAAAATCGTCTAGTATTTTCCTTTCCGAATAATTAAAATATATTGAGCTGTACACTATTGACCCTTCAATAGTGACTTTAGAGGAAGGTTAATTTGAGGCAGTAGAGGAAGGCCCGGAACCTTGCCGGGCATGCCACTTAAGAGGTTAAAGATATAACTTAAATTGCTTGAAATACACACCCACAGTGTTACTCGCGGGGAGAGAGGGGGCGGCACCTCAATTTCGAGGATGAGAAGTTCTTAAAGTAAACAGATTATTGGTTCCCTTGGCAGCACAACAATAATGCTGTGGTTTGTGAACAGTTCCATTGCCGATGACTTGGCGTACCTCTTTGTAAGGGATCCACGCACGAGACTCTTGCAGTTAGGTCTACTTGCCAAGGTTCACAACGTCAGTTACGTATCGGGTATCTCCAGAGGATTTGGGAGGATTCCTACCTAATGATACCTACAGTCTGACAGTGAAGTTCGTGTGCAATTAAAAAATATTTTTAACTCGACGAGCATTCGTGAGAGAACTCATCTCTAAACGGACTAGAAAGTTTAACACATCTACTCTCTTTTTGTCATTAGATACTAGTTTTTAAACTAGTAATTCAGGATCATTGTTGGCCCATAGCTACCCTACAAGATAACGTAAATTGCGAGCTTCAAAAGTACGCATTCAATGTAAAGGCTTTTTTACAGAATCGATAACAGCTTGTTTTTCCAATTTCTTTTAAAAGCGCACTTACAAATTCACTTCTTTTCCCTCAAATAATCAAACATTCGATAGGTGCGATTGAGAAAAGAGCCATTCCTTGGAGAAGGAAAAATATAGGCATGAAAAATTGTTCGTTCAATAATTAAAAATATTTTAAAAATTATTAAAAATACGCGTGCAAAAGAATATTCTTAGACGTCCACAAAAATTTCAGATTCCAGTGAGAGGTCATTTTTTCCCACTGTATCTTACGTGATGAATTACGTCTTTAAACATTAGTCACGAATTGAAAATATTTTCTTTAGTTTATATTTGTTTCATGCTGTTAGGAATAAATTTGTATACTTGATGGAATTTTTAATTTCGTCATTTTTTCTTTGTTGAATAGATATTTTTGAATTCAAGTTTGAGCCATCTAGAATAATAACTACCTTTTCTTCTTTCTTAGCTGCCTTTATCTTATTTTTCTTTTTTTGTAAACCAAATCTAATTCAATTTGAAATATGCATACCTTGGAATAGTGAAATGAATAAATTTGAAACTATGTTTTGAATATTTTTATTGAATGAATACATGAATATGGGATGTATTTATACAGATTTACAGCAAAAATTTCATCTTGATTTTGAAACATATTTGAGAAGATTCTTTTATGTCTCTTTCATTCAGTAACATTATGTAATATATTTTCAAAATACCTATACAATTTATTTATGCAAACATGAGCTTTAAATGTGTTGAAATATTTTAAATCCCCTATGTAAACTGATGATGCAAAAACAGACTTCATAGGCTATGAGATACTGATTTAATGAATTACTTCTAGTTTTATTCTATACATTAAAGAAAATAAACTTTCTAATATTGAAGTACAAAAAAGAATAGTTAATAAATAATATGTATCTTATTTTAAAAACGGAATGAAACTAAAGTACAGAAAAAAATAGTACATTTTCCCTAAAATGTAGATACAAAGCTTGCAAATCTTGTATTCTGCAAAAGGATAAAAAAATCACTGAAATATACATCCGGATTTGATATACAAAAAAATGAATGTTTACTTCATGAATGTAAATTCCATTCATTAAAAGTTAAAGATATGTACTTAAAGAACGAGTTATAACTATTCTTTAGTTTTAAAAAAGTAATAAATAATAAATAACTGGTATTTAAAATGCTTGAAAACGGCAAGATACTGTGAAATTTCAAATGCCCAACATAAATTGTACTCGAAATTATTTAAATTTAATCTATTCTCTTTCATGAATATTCATTTTTCAAAAATCTAATCTAAAATAAAATACGCAGAGCTGAATCATTTTTTATAAAATGCAGTTGCAGAAATAAGAAGTTTGCGATGTATTTATTAAAAAAAAACTCTATTCGGAATTATATTTCCTTTAGCCTTTTCAATACTTTAAAATTTTTAACAAACACCTGTATATTATTCATATTGAATGTGTGAATAAACACATGTTAGTTTTGGAACACTGAATTTTTTCTTTCTTTATTAACTTACTTAATAATTGAATATCTATGTTTTTAATCCCTACACGTGTCGTATCTTCTAATCAAACTCCCGAGAATTTATATTTTCAAAAATACATGACTGAACTGACGTGTGAAAAGAATACAAGAAATCTATATTTTTACTTTTCCTGAATAAAAGTTATTTAACTTACGATTTCAACCTTAAAATATTCTGTTTTAATTTGCATAACTGATTTTCTATTGCTTTCTCTGAAAATTTTTCTTTAAAATGAAAAGTATATATAAAAAACATAAGAAAAGGGAACATAACAAATGTTTAATTTTCTTAAACAGAGGTTATTTAACTAATGATTTTAATCTTAAAAATAATATATTTTAATTTGTACTATTGAATTTCTATTTATTTCTTTCAAAACTTTTCTTTAAAATGCAATATTTTTTGTTAAGACATAACGGTTATTAGTTAAAGATTTTTTTAATCCATCCTACGATGATCACGAAGTGTTTTTAATTAAACTAAATTATTTTTTATGTTAATATAATTACACTAAATCGTACACAGTTGAATACTAGTCTTTCTCTTAGGCATAATAAGTAGATTCATGTATTTAAGCGCATTTCATGCATCATCAGTTAGAATATCATCACCAAGCAACCATTTAAATCCTATATGAAGGTCTGAAGACATCGTCCATTAGAAAAGAATTACCAAACAAGCATTTAAATTTCATCAACATCTAAAGATATTTATAATATATACAGTATCATTTTAATGATATTTCGTATAATATTAGATCGAACACCATTCCATACTCCTACACTTTGTATAATTTTAAACAAGGGAAGTCGATTCATGCATTTAAGCTCATTCTATGCATTATTCATTACAAATCAACATCAAACAAGTATATAAAGCGTTCATGAACGTTAAAAAGTTTTATCAATATATTCAGACTTATTTTTTAATTCTATGTAATATCTGCATCTTTTAAATTCATTTTATTTCCTTGTGTGTGTTTCATTGGATGCATCCAATAATATTTTTCTGTAAATCCCAATCATGAAAACACGGTAAGTAGTACAAATAATAATCATTTATAATCCAAGAAGATGCTTATATTACACGCCATCCATCAATCATTACTCCATTACTCTCTAAAATCCATTATCTCTCTCCCTGTGGCATTTGCCGATATCGAAACTCTGTCCCAAACGCGGTCATTTAAAACAAACGCAACCATAAGCATGAGGGAAGAAAGCAGCTTTAGTCGTAAATTGAAAACCGGCCGTAAATCTGAAATTCTAGCTCTCTGGGCAGGTGTCGAATACCTCTTACGATAACAAGTATCCCCGAAAGGAATGTTTGAGCTATTAGGCTTAGCTTCCTGAAGCTGATGGACGACTATTTATGACTGTAATTTACGGCCGTCGGAGAAAAATAAATAGAAGTTTTGGGAGGCATTTTGTTATTAGTTTTCTGGCTGAAGTTTTGAATGATCCGGGGGATTGTGGACACGTTTATGATCCCATTACACGTCAGACCGAGTTTAAAATATTTATTCTTTTGCCACTGGTTTTACTTATGTTCCAGCGGCGGAAGAACTGTTGGTGTACACCAGTTAAGTCATTTTGTCGAGCATAATTCTTTTTAACGATGGCGCCTTATGTGTTTTCGAAGAGACGCTGACAATCAAGTTCGCAGAGGCAACAGAAGTCTATTACGAAATGACAGAAAGTGTCGGCTTGATTTACGACAGTTTATAAGACAAGTTTTAGCACTTCTAGATATTAAATAGGTTAATAGGTAGGGCGGTTAATTTTTCTTGATATGTTTAAAGCCTTTCTTACATAGCTTTCAGTTTTTTTCGAACTTTATTATACAGTAAAACTACGATTGATCGTTGCCGTCCGGACCAGGGTTGTGCAGGACAACCGAATAGGCAGATAGTGGAAATCTCTTCGAACATGCCTAACTGGCCAAAAGTATTGCAAGGTTGGTAAAATGCGAAGCTTCTGGAATCACTTTGAATACAACGGTTCACAATCAGTTGTGGAGAATCGAGGGTGGTAAAATCGTGTGAACTCACATTTTACAGGGAAGATTTTGTCACGAGAACATTTAGGGGATCATCCACAAATTGATGGAGTAGAAAATTATTCGGGCTCGCCTCGTTTCACAGGAAGCTGATAATATTTTGAAACTTTCATGAATCGTTTACCTTCTTATGCACATTGCTTACATGTATTTTCATAAAAATATCATGAATATTTACGAAGATTTAAAGGCTTCTTTAAAACATCCCAACTTTTTTTGCATGTTTTTTTGCTTATAACATGCAGAGTTTTACTCCAAATTTGTGAAACTTACATAATTTTCGATAATATGTTAGGAAAATATTGTATTAAATTTTAAGTAAATACCTTGAATATTTGAGGCAATATTAGTAATTGTAGTAAATACTTTTTAACTGCACATGAGCGAAACATAGCATAATTTTTTTCATAATGCCAAAGCCAGATATTTAAGACAGTTTATAGAAAAATTCCAGTTCACTACCATTAAGATTTAGAAATTTGTAGCCTTTGCAACCAGCAGAATTTCTGTTCTTCTCTAAGTGAAAAAAATGATGAGGGGTTTTCCAAAAATCAATATTTTTTAAACTTGAACCTTCGAGTATTAATCGTCGAATTGTAATTTTATTTATTTAATTTATAAGTTCACATGAGTACTCAGGATATTCAAGTTTCGAAAAATTCAATATTGCTTTTTGAAGATTCAAGTTTAAGAAATACTGATTTGTGAAAAACACCTCATAATTCTTTTTCTCTTGGAGAACAACAGAAATTATGCTGGTTGCAATACCTTCATCCTTCTAAATCTTAATGGTTTTCATCTGGAATTTTTATATAATCTGCCTTAGATATCTGGTTTCGACATTATGAAAGAAAACTTACGCTGGGTTTCGTGCATGCGCAGTTAAAATTTATTTACTACAAATACTCATATTTCCTGAAATATTTACTTCAAATTTTAAAACAATGTTTCTCTAACATATTGTCGAATATTCTGTAAGTTTCGAAAACGTAAAACTCTGCATGTTATTCAAATTTTTCGCACGATGTTTGCTTATATGTTTAAAGAAACTCTTATATCTTTCCGTATATTCATGATATTTTTATGAAAATGGATGAAAGCAATGTGCATAAGTAGCTAAACGATTCATGAAAGTTTCAAATCATTATCAGCTTAATGTGAAACGGGGTGACGCTATATCATTTTCGTCTTCATCAATTTGTGGACAGTCCTCTAAAAGTCCTCTTGAAAAAATCTTCACTCTAAAAGTGAGTTCCCACGATTCTCCACAATTGATTGTGAACCGTTGTATTCAAATTAACTCCAAATGCTTCGCATTTTACTAATCTTGCAATGCTTTTGGCCAGTAGTGTACGTACAGTAACGAGATTTCAGACCTGGCTTGGGACAAAAGTGAAAATATGATGGTTTAAAAGTTAATAATAAATACATATTGTATTTAATTTCACTAAACGATCAATATAAGCTGTAATTCAACAGTAGTAAAGTAGGTAAATGTATTGTAATACTATTAACCTAAGTGACTTGGATACAGTCATACATCGTACAGTACAGACACTTCCAGCTTCATACAGTATGGTGTAAAAGTAATCCAAGGACAGTTTTAAAGTCGACGGTTAAACGATTGACGGTTAATCAAAGTTTTACTGCAACTTTTGTTACATTCAGTCTAGAGGCTTATTTTTACTTTCCATAAGTGAACTACAAAGAGAATGTAATGTAATCGGTAAAAATTTCGATTTCAAGATTTTGATGAGTCTTCACCTATTAGACCCCTCTGAGTTAGAAAAGAGGATTTTTGGATGTATTTCTGTTTGTCTGTGAACGCAATAACTCCAAAACGCAACGAAATAAAAAGAATGTTTTTTGGTATATGGTCTTTACATCAAAAATGTAGATTACTGTAACTTCTGGGCCAACGTCGAGGTCAAGTTAACTTTACAGCATGGATAGAGGCGAGATTTACTAATCTAGTCGCTGAGGTAGTCGGTACATAGAGCGATTGACACTCAAGTGCTTAATATTTACTAGGACACCACACTCCTCAGCTTCTCAACCTATCATGCCTGTATTCCACATATATCAGAAGTACTCCATTGTGAGAAACCACAATCCTGGTGACAAAGTCAAAGCAAGACTGCCTGATAACAAAATAACAAATTTAATAAAACAACAACTAAATTAAAATCCTAAATCAAATCATACGATCATTGAACATGCTAGCTATGAAATGATACAAAAAGAAGAGAATGAACAGTAGCAATCAGTCCTTAAATACTGCAACAGGCTCGTCGCTATTGGTCGATGGGTGACATCACAAAGAGGGCGGATCTGATCTGCATGTAATTACAATTCAGGATATTGCCAGATGCCGCGATGATGCCGCATTGCTCACAAAATCACAAAATTTTGTACGAATTCTGTCTTCTGTAATTCTACCGGTCAGTTCGTGCCCAAGTCAACGCGATAACTTAACAACGCAACGAGAAAGTAGAGAGCAGACACTTCTTCCCCGAAGTTCGGTTTGGGTCAGACAGACTCAAAAAGATGTAAAGATGGCAAGCGAGTAGCAACTCTGAAATGGTTACAGAAACGAATTCTGGCTCGTATCGGAGAACTTTCACTGAGTATCCTAACCTACGGGTGTGACTGCTGGAAATACCTTGATGCTCTTAATTTCTAGGCAAACAGAAAAAAAAATCGTGTTCTTTCTATTAGCTACGAGAACATACATCTTTTGCTTACCTATAAGAAATGCTGACCCAGTAAAAATTTAACTCCGCGAACGGAGTGGTATTGATGTTGATATTAATCCAGGGTTTCACTCACACTGCGGAAAATAATCTGGTTGCCTTCTAATTACCCTGTAAATAATTTTATCCTATTGTATGGACCCATAGGCAATGGCTACATTATTTAATAATGAGGGAGGCAAGAGTACCTGAATTCAAGGACCGCCTCCATACTGGTAACCTTCTTTCACTCAGTTGATCAAGTGTATATACTTAATATTTATAACATACGTGATTTGTATGTCATTCATTAAGAACTTTTCAAACTGTCACATACGGTCAGTGGCGTGTCAAGAGAAAGTGGTGCTCATCATCAGTGGCTTAGTAATGGTAAATTGTGGCCCGGGACATGATATTTTTTGGCTTCCTCATCATATTCGACCCTGCTTTCCTGAAGACCCTAAGACTAGCGCCTGGGGCATATATAGCTCCTTTAGCTACACCACGGCATACAAGCTATTCTAATGACAAATAGTTACTTTATAGTTTCAGAAAAAAGTTGTCATTTTGGATGATTCAAATTAAATGTAAGGGGAAAAGCCATGTAATGCATTATTATTTTTGTTTTGTTAAATAGTACCGATTAAGAACGTAATGTATTTGAAAATAAATTAATATATTCCTGTTGAATTTAGTTCCATACTTTAGCAATCAATGTTTTACATGCAAATAAAAATTTGTACTTAAACGAAAGATTTTAAATTTTTTGGAGTTCTCTCAAATAGACTCAGATGCTAAGTAACACTTTTTACTTTTCTCGATGGTAATTAGGTTGCTCGTAGATTTCTACGTAGTCTCAGTTTGAGTTATGATAATACACCATACCATCATCAATATGGACTTTTAGTACCTTTTATTCTTATCTCCCGCGAAAAGAAAATTAGTGAAATACTACAGGATTTATTCACATCAAATATATCCGAATGTATCGTAATAGCAGGAATTAAACGATCGAATTGCAAAACGTGGAAGCTGCATTTGTTCACATATGTATCTTCCATAGCAAATAGATTGGGAAGAAATTGAATATTTAAATTTTTATCAAGAGTTAAAACGATAAATTCCTAAATAAAGGAAAATGATAAAAAATATCTTCGTAGTTATTCACTGACTCTGTTCTAAAGATCTCTTTATCCAGCAGATTTTCATAAGATATCTGAAATAATAAAAAAGACAAATAAATCATCTGAAATAAAAAAAAATAATAAAAATAATCTGAAATAAAAAAAAAAATAATAAAAATAATCTGAAATAATAAAAAATATATATATTAGTAGAACAGCTACTCAATTTCTGTATCTTTTAATTAAAAACATTACAATAAAACTTTATTTCGTTCATCAACAGAAATTTTCGTCGGTAAACCGATAGATATATTCAGTAATAATTTTAGTTGATATTTCTTAAGCATTATTCAAAATATTTTAGGGAAGCAATGCATTTTCCTTCATCCGTAGGCTAAGTATTCAGTTATTTGAAACTCTTATCCTACTATCGTTGATGGAAAATATCATTTGCGTTCACAATGAATTAAATTTTAATGCAAAGCATACTTAATATTTATACTAAATAATTTTCTTCTAAATATTTCTAAGAAACTTATTTCAGTTGTCATGATACATTATTTAGATTTATGCAAACATGTTCTCTTGAATACGCTAAAGCTTAAGACGTAAAAGACAATAATAATTGTTGAAGAATCCTTTACTTTGAATAATTGTAGAATTATTCAGTAGTTAAAAATTTATAAAGGAAACACTCCAAGGTAGAATGCGATCAGTATGAAATATAGACCTTTTGACATGAAAAATGGTAAAATGTAAAATATTGTTGAAAAATGGGGCTTTAAGCATAATATTTCTTTTTGTTTGTGCACATAGAAGTATATGGTCGGAATAATGTGTCTGTTTTAAATAAACATTTTTGTGGGGAAAAAATCCTTTATTTTCAACACTTTTAAAGTGATCGATTCATACTCACGTGATACTTACCAAATGTGCGGTAAAAATTTAATTTTTGTTTTAAGCATAGTCTAGGAGAAAACAGAACGGCACAGAATGCGACATTGTGTTACAGCGCAGAATGTAACACTGTGTTAAAAGGAGTCGGATGTAATAGAAATAGGATGATATCGTCGTTTAACAATCAACAACACCTATCTCGTTTTTTTTTTAAATTTCGAAGAGGAAGAAACAACTGAATTTTTCGCAACCAATAACGAATATTTCTGAATTTTTTACGATTTGACATGAACATCAGACGCATGTTCCAACCAGATATGAAAAAAATTGAGAAATATTCGTTATTGGTTGGGAAAAATTCAGTCGTTTTGAAATTTAAAAAAATTGAGATAGGTGGTGCTGATTGTTAAGCGACGATATACTCAGTTGCGTTTATTGCGTGACTGTGACGTCACTTAAATTAATTCTCTTGAAACAGATTTTCGAGAGAACAATACTGTTATTGAGATTCCATACAATTCGTAAAAAGAAGGCGAAGAAAATATTTCGATAAAGCCAATCCTTTGATTTCTGCAACCACTTTTCTCATTTGATCTTGACACTCTCAGTGGTGGTGGGGTTCTTGAGTGCGTGGTGGAATTGTAAGGAAAGATGCTGTATAAGTAATCGGATTCTTGGTTCCCTTGAATCTACGTTAAAGGTGCTGTGGCTGGCTAAAAGCCCCATAGACGATGACTGGACGTACTTCCATGAGGGTCCTATGAATGGAATGCTAGTAAGGATATCTTATTTGCTTGATTCTCAGCACCCCGTATTGATATCCCTGGCTGTGAGGTCACTCAGTTCTCTGTATGTGCATGTGACGGAGAGAGAGAACCTTGCTTATGGTTGCATGCTACCCACTGGGAATCACCCTAAACATAGGAATGTGACGTTTATGTATAAGTAAGCAACACTACACAACCCACTCCGAACCATCCTGCCAAATTAGCTTAAGGCCTGAAACGGTACGAAGGGGACGGGCCAACAGCATCTGGCCTGGAGACTCCGAGGCACGCCACCGCCAAGCTCGTGTAGATTTATTAAAATCACAAAAAAATTGCTACATACTGCACCACGAATACTGGTGAAAATTAAAACACCCAATTTCTTAAAATAATTACATGGTTCAACCAGCCAGGCTGTGAGAAGATAGAATTACATCAATGGTATTGGGGTAAAATTACACATACGACACCTATTAACACAGGTGGCAAATGACATACAGGATCTTAACTTGATGTTACAATAACTCAACCAGCCGTGATTAAATTAGGCTGGGGGAAATAAAATTTCAAAAATGATATCAAGGTGCAGTCACTATTACAATTATAATACTTTAAACATCAAAATTAAAAAAAATCTTTGTTACGCAAAAACGCATACTTAAACCCAAAACCACACCACACTGTACAAAACCAAAAATAATAAGAATACTAATAAAAACAAAAACACTCCAAATAGTTAAACTTTCATAACTTCATAAAGAATATTAAAAACCTTGCCAGCAAGTACAAGGATAAGAAAAACAATAGAGGACTTTTCTCACTACAAGCACCGAGAAAATAAAATATATTATAATTTAAAAATTGCAGAACACTTCATCGGTCTCAGTCAAGTGCTGAACACCAGTCAGTCCCTGTGCTATGCCCGAGAACCCGAAGTCTAGAAGCCTTTGCATGGCGCTTCTGAACCCTACAACCGGTCAGCCAAAATTGCATTAAAAGATAATAAAATAAGACATAGAACGTAAAAG
The DNA here is from genome assembly GCA_013235015.1 of Araneus ventricosus. Lineage (NCBI taxonomy): Eukaryota > Metazoa > Arthropoda > Arachnida > Araneae > Araneidae > Araneus > Araneus ventricosus. Next base: position 1,304,252 of record BGPR01000037.1, on the reverse strand, counting down.
ACTAAAGTTACAAAATGGCTAAAACACATAAGAAAATAAAAACTCTTATTTACAATGAAAACAATCCACAATCTTTAAAATAGTCATATCTTTCCAATAAAATGCAACAGCACAAACACACAAAAGCAAACCAAAAGTCGTCTCGAAATTAAAATCATAAATCGGAAATGTGTAAGTAAACTGTAGCCTCTCGTTCCCTAGGTACACTTGACGCGGATGGCTGGTCGTGCTCCTGTAATTGAGAGCGTCGTCGTTTGTGCCGCTCGTAATGGTGGCTATGATGCGTGGTCATGCAGGTACTCGACATCCCTAGGCTTATTATTTTTATATTTTTAAAAATGTTTAAACATACAGCGTAAAGGCCGCACTATCGTTTGAGATTAAATGGCGATTAGTAACATATTGTGTCTTCTGTTTTCCGCTAACATACATTATTCTCGATGTTAAGCATCAAACTGCGTCGATTATAAATATGTATTTATAAAAGAACTTTTTGGAGAATAATATGATATGCGTTAGATAACAATATCAACCATCAGAATCGTTTTAGATAGATAGTTAAATGCAACCATATAGATCTCCTTATCTCGATAATAAAAACTAAATACTTTAAAAAGGAATAAAATATTTAGAAAAATGAGGGGTCACTATATTTTTGCTGATATGAAAACATTGATTTAAGTTTCGTACGAAATATTTCTTGTTTTGATACATTCATTAAACACATTCTAGATGTTGTTTGAATTAACCAAATGCTTCTATTGTTTGGAGTTCAGGTTAACAAAACTACCATATTAAGAGTGCAAAATAAAGGTACATAAGAGTGGAAATTTTTTTTAAAAAAAAGATACAGTTGGATATTTCATTTTAGATTCAGTTCACAGAAAATATTTGCAGGTTCTTGGCATACATTGAGATACACTTAACAACCTAATGACATCATAGTTTTCTGCAAACTGAACATTTCAAACCAACATGAAAGAAACCTGCCAAAAAGTAAATCATACAATAAACTGCAAAGTGAACAAAAAAGGAAACACAGTTCTGCTACAAATATAAAATATTATTGAGAGCATAACTTAAAAGAGATTAAGTACTTTGAAAAACGTAAACACATTTGCAGAATACCTCCAGTTTCATTGCTTAAAGCATTTTATAACAACTTAAATTTAAAGGAATAAGCATGAAAAACGTCAAAACACAAACTATATCAACAAATATAACATTAAAATGCGAATTGAACAAAAAGGAACTGCAATCCCGCTACATATATGAAATATTATTGTTAACATGAAAAAACAGGCTAAGTAATTCCAAAAACGTATAAATATTTGCAGAAAAATTCAGCTGAATTAGATAAAACCTCTTATAACCCTATTTAAATTCAAAGCAATAAGTATAAAGAACGCCATATAACAAATAAGCTATATCAACAAATATAACTATTCATCACCATAGTTATTCGATGCAATATCTAGCAGCCCACACTTGCTTATAGTTTCCTTCAATGCGATATTCACTCTAAAGGAAATCATAACCATGCATACGAATTACTTTTTGTAGATAGTCCCGTTCTTCTATCCCGGCAGCGGTCGCCCAGAAACATTTTCTTGGCCACTGAAGATCAAAGAAGGTCTTTTCTGTATCACGTTCCAGACCACTGCAGAAACTACTCGAAGCGCAGACATCGGTTTCAAGATACCAAAGGGGAGATAGACTAGACATTTGCTTTTTTCCCTATTCGGGTTACGACCAATTTACTTGATTCCAAGTCCTAAAGGAAACGGCTGGAACACATAGTGGCAGGGGAAAGAAAAACAGAGGCATTCCTTTGTAAGATGTCGTTTAATACTATCCCCCCCCCCCTGCTATCTAAAGCAGAAAGGCTTTCGTAGAGTTGCTTTTGAATAGTTCCAACTATCATTTGAATTTGTAGAGATCTAAGATGTAGGACAAACAATAGTTAATGATTTTCAAAGTGGAGATACTTGCGAGAGGTGTTGAAATGGCCTATTTGTTTTACATGCTTTAATTTAATTTGACTTGTTAAGAAGGAATATTTTAGTCGCCCTTTTCTCCAAAAACTGAGACATTCCTTCGTAAAATGCGATTGAATCCTGCCCGCTGTCTGAAGCAGATAACACTTCTGTAGAGTTGCTTTTGAATATTTCCAACTAGCATTTGAATTTGCAGAAAATATAAGTTGGATATAGGATAAATAGTAGTTTATCATTTTCTCAGTGGAGGTCCATATGAAAGTAATACTTCAAGTACCACTACTAGGGTTACGCGACGGATAATGACGGAAAACAAAACACGAGGGATTAAATTGAAAAAAAAATAAATAAGCACTTTCACTTTTTGCACGAACTTGGGGGAAAAAAAGGTATACGCACCGAAACCATTCTGGGTAGCAGTGAAAGAAGAGTACCAAGAACTGTGTTAAAGGAATAAAATATTTAATACCTTTCAAGAACACAGAGCTTGTGGAAGGAACACTTTCGCCTTACACGGATATTAATATTGTAACAAACATCGCAGTATATTTGGGGTTGTTAAAGAAGGGCCAATGAAGGCATAAATGAGATTATATGTCTTAATTTGATCCTACTTTCAGAAAAGTCAGCTCCACGATGAAAGCTCAATGATTGCATGGAAACTGTCTCTCTTTAAATAGTCACGATGAGCAATTGTTATAACTAATACTATTATAAAAAACGGAATAAGAAATGAAATATGTAAAATCTAAAATAAATCCAACAAATGTTAATTTGAGACGTTTGACTTATAAGCTAACCTAAGCCCTAAACATTATTAGTGAACTCCCCTTTGCCCGAAAGGATGGCTGGGGAGATGAGAGAGGTCTAGATGGTAAACATAAAAAGACTAATCAAGGGGAGGAAATAAAGGTTGGGAGCCGCTGTATAAGAGTATTGAAATTTTGTTTAGTTATGTGTTCCCGGTGACAATATTATTCTAATATGCTCAGAACTTAAATATCAATTTTATCTATTAATTGTATTTTATTTTTGATTATAACTAAGCGTGCTATCTAGTACTGAAAAATTAAAAAAAAATATTAAAATGGTCCCATAATACTTATAATAATACATTGAGAAATATATTTGAGAATAAAAAAATTAAAACGTTGAAAAATAAAATTTAAAAAAACGCACTTTTATTAGAGTACTATGTAGTAGAAATTATACATGGTTGTCATAGAAATCTTTACTGATAAGAATTTCTAAAAGCTACTCTTTTCTTTAAATTCAAGATTTAGTTATTATTGATATTACTATTATCAAATCCTTAAATTTATTTGCATATATTATTTAACAACCAAGCGTTTATGAAAAGAATTGCACGTTTCCTACTGAACAGGAGACATCGCAGAAGCTCAGTCTGCAAATTCCTTTTACACCTTGAAATTCCTCCTGTATCTTTTGTTAATTACCAGCTTGTTTATGTCACCAGCTACGGCGTTGAATCTCTGCCTAACAAGCTGATAATTAAAGGCACCTTGTTAACGCGGAATTATCCGTCTGTTCTCTGCAGGAATTATCCGTCTGTTCTCTGCAGGAATTATCCGTCTGTTCTCTGCAGGAATTATCCAGCTTAGCAAAGGCAAACTGAGAGTACTTGAAAGAGACCCAAGAAGGATACGTGGATTGAACGCCTAAGGCAAATAATTACATATTGACTAAGGATAAAGAAAGACTAAATTAAAAATGCGCTAACAGTTAACCACACCTTTGAAATGGATGTTTATTTACTGAAACAAAATGTTGTTTGAATGCTATCATTGCAACTTTTAGTATCATCCTTTTTAAGTTGAGTTATTTCTTGTTTAAAGTTTCGAGACATGCACGAACCAAGTTAATCCGAGAAAGTTTGAAGTCGTCTTGGAATAACTCATATATTTTAATGTATAAAGGACTAAGAATTTTTCATATTTCTAGTCGGTTTCAAGTTAAAATTTATAATTGAAAAGTGTTAAATTAAATAAATGTGAAATTACTATCTACAGGGCATAAAATCTAAAAAAATATTATTTTAAATGCATTTTCGTACCTGAAAAGAAATGTAGAGTAATATTTGTGCTCTTTTCAAATTTAAAATAATATTGGTTACAAATTTTCAAAAAGAATTCTCAGAAAAATACAAAATTGGTCTGGGGGCATCGCAAAAGAAGGATAAATGTCTCTATATTTTCGGTTTGGATGGATCTAAGTGAAGGGTAAATTATTGGGCTTAATAACCGCTAACTTAAAAAATCAAATTTAGTTTTATGTACACTTCATTAGCGGAAAATCATCTGTTTAATCTTTAGAATGTTTTTACTCAGAATCAATAAATCTTCAGATTTCTCAAAATTAATCAACATATAAACTGTACTAAAATTTTTTAATTAATGAAGAAATTCTCAAGGAACGGAACGAAAATCAATCTTTCATGTTTTAGACTATTTTATGTTTTAGATTAAGTCAATCCCCACTTTTTTTCATTCTGTGATTCGTGGGATGTTTATATATATATTTGGATAACGCTGAAAAGATTTTTTTTCAGAACAATAAGTAGCAGCATTCTTTTTAATTAGCTGAAATGCAGGTTTTTAAAAGTTCGTGCAATACTTTGATTATAAGTGTCTATAGAATTATTTAGAATTACATCAAACTTAAAGAGCATGCAGCAAAATGCAATAAGATAAAGCTAATAATATGGTTAATTTTGGCATTAGTTATATTTAATAAGTTTACCAAAATTAAGAACAAAGTGAATTTAGAGGAGAATATTTTGAATCAGTGATTTCACATGAATGAAAGATTGTTGTAGAAAACTCTCGTTCCGTATAACAAAAACATAACAAAATTGAGAAGAGGAATAAAGTAAAAACAGAATAAATATTATCCGAACATATAAAGTCCCTTTATGATTCTAAGATTTTATTAAGCAACTTATTGAATATATAAATCTGTCAAGATAATTATAAAATAAGGAGTAGGCTCTGATTTTTTTTTACCTCATTTAAATACACCTCTATATGGACACCATCAATTGCACGAAACAAATCAGGACGGAGTTCGATGCCTGCCGTCTTCTCTGTAGTATAGAATCATCAATAAGTCTACTCCTTTATTTATTCAACATTGTCTCTGTCTCCACACATTTCTTTTGCCATGCACAGATTGACGGCCATGATGATGGATATTTTCCATACTTAGTCCTGTAGTTTCACTGAGTATCGTATCCCGTTTTGTTTCATGAAACCTCGTAAAACACATTTTGCCATTTCTTGAGAAGCCAAGTTATGGATTTATTTAAGAGCCTCTCTTTCATCGAGAAGGTACCTTAAATACAGAAATGAAATGCGAACACAAACTTCGGTAATGACTTCGCACATGGATTAAATTTGATATAAATATCTCATCAATTCTCTTTTCAGAAATTTTTTGATATTGCACACAGTTTTCGTGTACATCCTAAGGACAAAGTTATATTTATTTGATTATCTTTCATCAAATTGAACGATGAAAATTTTTGTTTCGCTTCTCTTATGTTTATTATCTGGGCAATATTCTTTTGTGCTCAACTTGATTTCCTCCGCAATGCATTCAGATTTAACACGAACTATTAACAGTACCATTGAAGCTTTTGATTTTTTTACTAAATATGTTTTTACAGATCGGATAATTTATTAGGCAATAAATTAACAAATGGTGAAAATTATATAACAAGCATATCTGATACATTTGCATAAATAATTTGTTACCTCGGCAACGGTGTGATGGGATTAGCGTTCTAATTTCAAGCTTTTAACGCATTATCCTTTAAAAGTGGGCTGTAACTCTTCGATATCTCTTATTAGTACATTTAACTGCTTTTGGCTAGAGTTTACGAAAAATCTTTTTCGTGGTCTCTTCAGTTCCTCTTCTTTCAACCAATTCATCTTCTTTAGATGAATGCAGATAATATCACAAAATAATAGATGCTTATCCATTATTTTTTGCTCTATTCTCTCATACAAACTGCCTTATCCAGATTGCTGCAACTATAGGGAATCTATCCCAAGCCTTCCATCAACTGTGATGGCAAAGCATTAGTTTTGATATATTTTCCGGATCGAAGCGCACGGGACAATGATATATGGCATCATCTTCTCAAGAGATAGACCAATTTTTATTCTTACATGAAAATAGGACACTTCAAAGGCTGAGTCGAATCGTAGATCCCTCCTTTAATGGTCAGAGAATGTCCCATCACAGTCAAGCATTGTATGGGAATCGGGTGATATTTTTCTTTTCCATTGTGAAAACTTTTTTACAAATTTAGTTTCGTATGCCCCAAGCTACAGTGCATCAATCTTCGACTGAATTGACACGTGGACACATCGAATTCTGGAATCTCCAATGGGAAATTGATAGTACTATGTTATCTTTCGTACAATGAAATAGATACTATTTGTTAAATGCGCTTGTGATGAGAGGCAGATATAAATGGACATGAGAAATGTTCAGAATCATTTAAACACAAAACGTATAATATGGTCAAAACTGAAAATGCTTGTGATAAATGTTTTGAGCGCCTTATTTGGTCGTGTCACAAAATAATATTTTTGGAATAACGGAAAGACTCATTTAATGAATAGCATTTGTTATTTTATATATTTCCAAATAATACTTTATGTTGTACGAAATCTAATTTATAAAATTTTTATTTTAATTTCTTTTGCTCATGCAAATTTCTTAAAATTATCATTATTTATCTACAAATACTATGTAGTACAATTAATTGTCATTTGTGAATAAACTATAAATAAATCAACTGATGAAGAAATACATTATTTAATAAGAATTTTTTAAAGAAACAAGTATAAAATTTTTCTTCTTGTTTCCTAGGTCTTCTTTATTACAAAACGTTAGTAATAGTGTATGTTTGTTATGTCAATTTGTAAAAATTTGTAATTTCAGCTGCTTAATAATGATATGCAGTTGGTATGAATACTTGCAATAATTAATTAATTATATAAACATTTAACACTTTTTCAGTGTTTTCTCTTGAATTTCATGTTAGTTATTGATATTGGATATTTTATATGCGGTTTTGCTATACATTTATTTGTCCATTTTTATTTTATATAAAATCTGTAGTTTATTTTTACAACTTTTTTACCTCACGGAGCTTCGTCATCAATTTGAAAACAATCCACAAGAAATAAAATTCCACCATATTTCTTCTCTTTTTTTCAGATGATACACAAACTCCATGATTTAAACAGTTTTTAGAACATATATCCTATTTTCTCTATTTATTATTATATTCGAAATGAATATCAGGAATGTAATGATATTAACATTTGCTTCAAATGTCATATGCATATTTGCAATGAAAAAATCAACATTACCTGTTATGCAGCATAAGATTACTTTACTGCAGATTTATTTCTTGTATATCAAAATGCAAATAGGTTTCTTCTAAAATGTTTGTATATTAGGTTTTATATGTTATGCTTCGTGGGGCAGATGTAAAAGACATCTATGACGTTTGTAAGGTAGAGCATAAACTACTGCATGCCATTCCACCCATTGCGTTTCTCCTTGCTAGACGAAAGCATCCATGTATTTATATTTATTTTCTACTTAAAATTTTATTAGAATTACTCATTATTTTAAATTCGGTGCAACTTCTTCATTACCAAAATTGTCCATTACCGCGTATAATCTAATTTAAAAAAAGTTCAATATGCATATTCTGAATGCTTTTTCTTTCCAAATATATGAAATAATGTTATTTTAATTATAAGTAAAATTCAAATTCTAAAGTAAGCAAAGGAGACTGACTGTTATAAAAGACGGCCTTCTTTTGTAATTGTGGATGAACTCATTAAGGCAACGTCTTCTCACCGTTCAACGGGAACTTCTACAGCGCATGCGCCGCATTTATCCATTTGGATGTACCATAATAATGGTGGGCAGATGATTTACAGTACAGATTTGTTTTGCTGGGCATTAAGATGCCAGGAAATTCAAGTAGTAATGGTGAATTATGGTCAGATGCCGAGGACAATTCCGGAGCTTATAATTCCATCTCTACATTTCATACAACGCCAGTGAATTGAAAGCACACTGAAGTCCGAATTAATATGCTCCAAAACTGGAAGCCAAACATTTTCTGCAAACAGCAAATTGGACAGCGCCTAATTTGGCATCATTATCAGCAGCTTACTGAAAGGTTTTGTCCTGATAATAATAACTTATGTGCAAATAGTATGCCTTGTGGAAATATGAGAAATTGTACTCCTATAAACAAGGGTCGAGTGAATATGCTTTGCAATATTTACCCTGCCTTTACATTGAAAATCCTCCATAGGTTTTAACCTATTCTAATACTCATGTTGTTTTAGACCTAGATAAATTTGTGTGAAGAAATTTACCATCAGTAATTTAATATGTAATTTATGAAACATGTTCATTTTATTTTAAAGTATGTAATTCATATTTAAACAATACCTGTAATATAATATTAGTTGCACGCGTTGTTTAATATGCATTAAATATGCAACCCTGAATAAAATTTCTTAGCAACCTCTAAAAAACAGTTTCGGCAAACTATCTTTCATCTTTTAAAGAAAGTGATACCTAAACTAATGCATTTAATTTCTTATTTTCTAACTAAGAAGAAGTATTATTCTGCAACATTATAAAAATTTCTTTTTTTATTTTATTTCATTTTGAAACCTTTTTATTTCATTTTGTTTATTTACTGATCATAAAATGTTGTCTTAATTATTTATTTCATTTGTTTCCCTTAACTTATGGCCCAATTCCTTTATATTCCATTGGTGTTAAAAAACCTCCCATTTACTGACTGCTGAGCACAATGATATTTTGACCGCATTATATAAACACTGGCAGAAAAACAAATAAAAAAACTTTGAAACCACCATTTCCGCATCGAAAATCGAAAATATCCTCCCCATATATAAATATAAAAGGGTTCCGTTATAGCTTATAACAGAAAATATATTTCCCGGTCAGACAGAAGATAAAAATCCGACTTCTTTGTGAGTTGTGATTTTCTCCCCAAGGAAAAATAAAAGCAATTTGTCAAGAAGTCAGGATGCTAGTTTGGACCAGCCTATCTCAACGGTTCTGAACATGACATATACAACGAGAAAACTCTTTCCTTTCTTCTACGATATGTCTTTAGCTGCTTTCAAGACTGAAAGGTTTCGGAAAAAAGTAAGTCTCGCGTCCTCCCTTTTAATGTTGGAGTCTTTATTCAATGCAGCATATGCACCCAATGTTGGAAACTGTACCTTTTATTTAAAAAAAATGATTGAGAAATGATATGTTCTTCCGGAACATTTTTGCATTATGCATATATATTGTGATAGGGATTTATACAAGACATAGGAAAATATTGTATAATTATTTGTCTGAATTAAAATAGACTACACCTTCACCGACCTGAATATCGATTATTAGTTTGTCAATTGAAAGGAAACATGCTTTAAAACAAAACATTTAATTGGTTAATCCTCAATTATTCCACATTATCCCAATTACTCATGAAATAAATAAGAGGAATTCGGAAACTTTTCAACAAACAAGTCAATAAATTATAATCCAGAGAATAAAGCGCCATATTCCTATGAAGAAATTTACATCACAAATGACAATGGATTTAAAGAATTTTTACTCTCTAAAAATTTTTTCTTGCGATTGATTGCTTTGCAATACCTTTAGGTTATCAATTCTATTCTTTGTCTGGAGCTTAACACATCAATCTATTTAAAATAATATGGTAAAACCTTCAGACAGTTCGCTAGCCCAACTACTCAACGGATTTCAATAATTTTTATTTCATATGAAAGCTTATGTCGTCTGGATATGTGATCAAGAGTCGTTTACTCCCACCACCACCCCATTTTCGAATGAAATCGAAAAAATATAGAGAAAGTATGGTGGATAATTTTTCTTTTGATTTCGTAAGAAAATAGGGGCTGATGGGCAGACGATCCTTCATGGCATATCTAGACGTCATAAGCTTTCGTATGAAATAAAAATTATCGAAATCCGTCGAGTGGTTGGGGCTGGCGAACTGTCTGAAGGTTTTACCATATTATTTCCCATCAAAATGGCGTTGTCACAATTATTGTAAAATACATATTGTAGGTGATGTAAAATGTTTATTTAGGGCGATATCATTCTGTATTTATGGATCTGAAGACTTTCACGCCAAAATTCATACGAAAGTTGCACAAAACATTACAACTAGATGAGGTTTATTGAAAGATTTTACAATTTTAAAGGAATCTGTTGTCTACAAAGAATATGAAATCTACTACGGTTTTTATGGTCTGTTCCACTGATCCTCATGCGGTATTTAAAACTGAAAAAAGTAGTGGCTGAGAACCTCGAAGCAGCGAGGTGACACAGGCAGTGTTGAGCAAAGTGGGTGTTGGCCGCGGCTAGTACCTCATTATTTTCAAACTTTCAAATGTAAGTGCATAATCTAAATGAATGGTATACATTTTTGAAGATTTTATTGAATCGATATCATTTCTTCCTGTATCATTTGTTCAATTTGCAGAGTTGTAACTAAGCCCCCCCCCAAAAAAAATTGTCCTCTTGTACTAAAAGTTACTCAGAGTCCCGAGGACGACAACAGCAGCCACATCCCATGTTGCGTTTTAAATAAATCACTTGCACCTCCACATCAGAATCTGGAATAAGCATTTAGTTTACAGGAAAAAAATTTAATTTTTGGGAAACCTCGGAGAAACTCAACATCATATAGGGTTACTACTTAAATAAGGCCATCATCCCTTTACTTCAAAACGACGGCAACTTTAGTCATGAAAGTAGTGTCTAAGTATAGTAAAACTTGTATGCGCTATACAATGAGATGACCTACAGCGTCACCTGGTTTCAAACTTCGGAGTTAGCGTTCCTATATCGAAGACAGTACAAAATAGCGGAAAAATGTTAATTACAAAGTTGTAGAACTATATGAATTTAGTACAAAAAGACACCTTGTGCACATTAATACGAAGAACAAAACGCTTATAACGCACATATGTTTTTCTTGATTTCCGAAAGTGTGACGTCACAAAACGGTTTAAAAAAAGAAAAAAAACAAATTAATTATCACAAGATACCATTATTTTCGGTGCTCCTACTCTTCGTCATCTACAATATAGATTTGAGCCCTTTCTTGAATTTCACTTCGTACACTTTTTAGCATATATTTGGTGCGCAAGCACAGGAAACAGTAACACGTCCTGCAATGCTGGGAGAAGGCAGTTGGCATTTTTTGCCCGAAAAATAACATTTTCTCCTTTTGTCCAGTTCTTGTGACGTCACAATTTCGGAAAATGCGAACAAACGCATTATAAGCGTTTCTGTTCTTCGTATTAATGTGCATAAGGTATCTTTTTATACTAAATCGATAATGTTCTACAACTTTGTAATTGACATTTTTCCTTTATTTGGTACCGTTCCCGAGATAGGAATTCTATATCCGAAGTTTGCCACCAGGTGGAGTTGCAAGTTGTCTAATCGTACAGCGCCTAGACGTTAGTGTCTACTTTCATGACTAAAGCTGCCGTCGTTCTGAAGTCAAGGGGTGGCCCCTGAATGAGTGGGAACCCTATACATACAGGGAATCTCGAGAAGTTATTTAATATCGCAGTACTTATTCAAAAATCTTAAGATCGGTAATAAGTCGAAAGTGACTATTTCATCAAATCTAAATTATCACGATTTGAAGCATTTTATTACCGGTTTTCAGTCTTCTGATTTTATGTGAAAATAAGTTTGTAAAATCCTTTTTACTCAATATTAACTTTATTTGCATTTTTGTTGTCAATCTGAATTTTAGAATCTCTTAACGTTTCTCTAACTTTTTCAGTGATACTCCATTTTATTCATCTTGGTTGGATTTCAGCGATTTTTTTGCATTTTCAGTTTGCCGCAGCTTTGTCTATCATTGCTCTTGCCCCCCTAAATGTCATGAATTCTATCCTATCCAAGTTGCAGTTGCCATATGTCTAGAATAGTTTTCTTATTTAAATTTTTAATGAAAAATTCTTCAAATCATTCTTTTTTAGTCCAAGAAGGCTATATTCTTACTTTCGTAAAATTAATTCAAATTGGATAAGATCTAGAAGAAAGTTTGGAGATGGATGCTAGCTGTAAGGAGGTTTCTTTCAAATCAGAAGACTACAGAGAATTATATCCGCTTATTCTACTAAGACCGTCGTGAATCCACATCTCCTGCCCTGCCCTACCCTACCTCAAAGTCCTCCCGGGCGATTTTTTTTCCTTTTCTGCTAAAGACACAAACAACGCTAAAAGTCCTCTGAGATGAGACTGCCAAGGACATTCAAGTTGATGCAAAGAGGAAGCTGAAACAAATTCCCAAGATGGACATTATCCAGCTGCTGCCATGATCCCCGTAGACCTCGGGAACGATGTGTTGACAGCGGAGAAGAATATTTCGAAGGACAGAAGTGCCATTAGTTGTGAAGCTCAGCTTCTTATTCTTTACGAACTCGTCCATGGAAAGTTTTCTGTAAGGTTTTTATATGGAAGCTTTGAAAATAAAAATTTGGTACAATAAGAACTTCATTTTGTGTATTCGCTTGCTGTTGCTCTCTAATTTGTCCTATGGTCATGATGCTACGCGCAGAGGGGATATAAAGCTCAGAGAGATTATTTCAAAGGCGGTGTGATTTACTCAGTTACTGATGCAATACTTATCGCAGTCCGTAAACAAAATAAAAACTCTGCTTGTACAACAAAATGGTAAGTAATGCTTACTTTACACGATTTAGGTAAAATTTCGAATAAGAGAAAAACTTTCATTTAAAACATATCTTTACAATACCAAAATAGATCTTCCCAGCTAAAAACAATCTGCAAAAAATCTTGAAAAAAATCTGCAGAAAATCTGAAGGTATTTGGAACATGTTTTCTTCAGATTTTCAGCAGAAGGAAAATGTAGAATATCTGCAAAAAATTATGTTCCAAATACCTTCAGATTTTCTGCAGTCAAAGCTTAATTATTAATTTCAATTAATGTAATTATTAATTTAAATTAAACTTATTTTAATTCAACTTGCTTTTATGATGTTGATTCAGATTGTGACAAAATTACAAACTTATCCTGGCCGGGACTCAAACCCGCATTCGTAGAGTTGCAGGCAGGAATGCTAACCACTACGCCGCGCGGGAACACACGAAATGATGATAAATTAATTTATTTGAGTTTTAGCATCACCTTAGCTCTAGTGGCGCCATTTAGTGGTGTAAAAATCAACCATGGTCAGAATACGTGTTTCAAAGTCATAGAGATGAGTAATATTTTTGTTCAATAATTTAGATTATCTGTTTCAATAAATTCGTTTACACCTTTTATTTTCTGATCAGCCTTCTCTACATCCAAAGGGCGCGAGCTCCACTTTTCCCTTCTTTTTGGAGGAAAATAGCTAGTCAGAAAGACAGTTGGAAAACTAATTGGAAATTAATTAAATTATGGGGGAAAAGTTTAAAATGGTAAAACTTCAAATATTTATTTTAAAGATTAATTTAGAATTCATTTTTTCAGTGGCATATTTAAAAAATTTAGTGCCTAAGGCAATTTTCGATTGGGAAATTTTTTCTGCTGTTAAATCAAGCATTCCTTTTCTATACAAGTATATGGTCGATATCACTAATTGAAAAAGGAACTGATGAAACTCCTGTCTGCTGTAAAATTAAACAATAATAATGATTACATTCTAATTTTGTTTTATATCCTTTGGAAAATAAAGAGAGAATATTAGAGAATATGGTGCAAAATATGTATTTAGAGAAATGCAGATATTATGAAATTGCAGTTAAATCTTCAAAAAATCAACAGATTATTGATCAATTTTAATGATGTTAAGAAAATCTGCTAAGTAACTGCAAATTGAATTGAACACAAAATGCAGATTTTTTGCTGTCTTAAAAAATCTTCAGGATATTTAAAGAAAAAAATAAAAACATTTTTTTTCAGATATTATGCAGATTAAATTGAAGAAAAAAATGCAGATTTTTTCTGTCTTTAAAAAATCTGCAGAAATCTTTAAAAAAACTTATAATAAATTTGTTCTGCAGATTTTTTTTAGCTGGGATGTTTCTTCTAGCATTCTTTAGCTAACATACTCATGGCAATAATATTCTGTTAGTCAAAATTCTTTGACAGATGCTAAATTCTATAGCTTTATTTACCTCCGAAATGAAAACCTTACGTAAGTCTAATAATCGATTCCAGAGATTATTAGAAATTTAAATGGTTTGAATGTAATTTATGCTGCAATTTCAAGTTAAGCTGTTTCCAAATGCAAATTTCGAGAAATAATTATCATATCAAAATAAGTGTTAGTGAAATCTGCTGCAGGACTCCAAAATTAGTTATGATAATTAATCGTCCTACGAATGAGACACAAGTTCGTTAAAATTCGAAATAAAGTTATACTATATATGAAGCCATTCAGAAATTCCTGAAATTGTAAATCGGGCTGATGAATGGTTCTCTCAAATTTATATAATATTGCATGCTTTCTCATTATACTAATTGAGGTAACAGGATTAAGGATGAACATTGATTTACCGTTTGGATTGCTGAGATTTCTGTTTAATTATTTCATTGCTTTGTTGATTGAAAATACAATCTCTTTAAAGTAATCAGCAATATCGCAAATTGGAACTACATAGTCTAACCGAAAAAATTAACCCAATTTTTCAAAATTTCTAAAAGCACCTTTCAATAAGACTCGTAACTTTCAAAAATACTTATCTCCTTTATTTATAAACCATTTCTAGTGCGCTTTCCATTACCAGAATGGTTTCAGATCATTTTTCAGGACTGCAGACTCTCGGCGAATTTTCTTTCTTCCCCTATATTATTTTAAATCGCCGGTGGCTAAGAGAGATTCGTCGTAGGTCAAACGTCCTCCCACTGGTATGATGAAGAAATCTGGAGAAGGTTGAGCCAGATCAAGTGTCGTCCTCGTGAGGTTGAAAATCACCAGGTCCGTCCCAAAATAGTCTTCGTGTTACTTCAGAACGGAATGTTAATATAACTAAACCATTTTAATTCGTCGACTTTTCGAGATATATTTCAACTTTGGATTAAAAAGTTAACATGGTCATTTATGAATATGGAAGGGCGCCCAATTTCCCAATCGTCTTCGCTGGATGTTCCTTCCGATTTGAAACGTCGCGAACATGAGCTAAAACTGTTCACTCTATAAGCTTGTTACCAGAAATAAAAATTCACTGCTTTAGACAAAAAGCACAATACGATTTGATTAATATTATTTGAATCTGTAGAAATGGTAATAAAATTATAAACGACGCTGCTAGTTTTTCTACGTTATGGTTAGGACATAAAAGTAGATTAATGACCCTGAATTACAACAAATTAAGGCGGAATTATATATTTCAGTAAAGAGTAATAACACATTAAGCTAAGTTTTAATGGCATAAATATTACCAAAAGCTGAATTTTAACTCCTTTTATCAGGTAATTTTTTTTAAATTAAGGAGTAGAAGAATATATCTATAACAGAAATCAAATGTATCAGAAAGATAAATTTCCTGCATTTTAAATATGGGAATTTTTTTTTAAACATACGAAAAAATGCAGATATTTTTTTTACTGTTTCGTGAATTATATCACTTTGTTTAAGAATATAGTTCTAATTTAAATGAAAAGTATCAAAGCTAAAAAGATAACATTTTCAACCTTGAAAATGGAAACAATTTAATGGAAATTTATTTTGAGTTAATCTGATGCTGCTAATTTTGACGCTTTCAGCATTAGATTAAATTTGCCTTGCAAGATGAAACACAGCAAAATAGCACTTGGAAGTAGTCATTTCTTTTCGTTAAACTACCCAGACATTCATCAGCCGGAATACGTGTAAAAAATATTAAAATAAAATAAAGGAGTTAACCACTTGAACGTAGTAATACTTCACTTCAACTACTAATCACTTCAAACAGTAGTAATAAGAACTGACACACACCAGATACTGTTCATTTTCTGATTCCTTTTGTAAAGTCATTATCCACCTGCATTCATTATGTCCCTGCCAGGAGCATAATGCAAGGTCAAAACATAATGAAATCTTTGGAATTAAAAAGTGAGTGTCTATGACAACAAGTATCGGATCGAATTTCGAATGAATTGAGTCTTGTTTGCCAAAACTACCTCCACGTCTAACTCAGAATCATAATAATGATTATTTTGTATAACTGTCTACATAGCTTTTTTGGATTCTATTACCTGTGTTTCTCTTTTCAATATGTTTCATCTTTTTGATGTTTCTCATTTTACCATTTGTTTTCAACTCTAACCATGCCTGACCCTTCCCCCATAAACCCCAAACTAACAGTAACAGCTTCTCTTATTCAATGAAAATTATCTCTTTCACAAAATCATTGCAAAGTGTGTTTGAATAGTGTCTAACTCTTAAAAAGAAAGCAATTGCAGTATGCTTAATTTAAAATATTACAGAAAATTACTCAATTTTTAACATAAAGAACATAATTAAATTTTATAGAAATGTATACATATAAGGTGCTTTAAAGTAGTTTATATTATATTGCAGCTGCACTAACATCAGCTTCAGAGATTTTCCGAAGCTGCTCTCCATTTTCGAACAGAGGAAAAAATTTGATTTGTGCAATCTTGATTCTGCATATTATTTATAAATATTAGAATTTATCTCTTCATTTATAATAAACATCCTTATGTACATTCGACATTTTAGAATAAAGGGAAATGAATTTCCAAATACTCTTTTGAAGGAATGGAAGAATTGGCACAGACGAGGCATTTTGCGAAATACATCCTTCAAAATACAAAAGCTTTTCAGAATTTGTTTCTCTAAACTAATCTATAACTTCTTTTCTTTCTGTCCATAGATTCGGCAACAGTTTCCGCTTCAGAAAACGTGGAGATTTTGTTCAGCACCATATAAAATATATTCTCTGCTTTTCTCGGAAATAAATATGTAAACAGAAGTTTTCACTCTACTGAATCTGTTGAATATTACATTCGGTCTACTGAATAATGTCTAGTGTTCATAGTTATGGTATTCTAAAATATAGCGCAGACTGTGTGTCTGATTCAATATGCAGGGTAATTACAAGACACACTATATTTCAAAAAATTATTACCTCTGAGGAAATAAACAATACCATCTAAAAAAACTGATGCTTCAATTTTCACCCCAAGTTGCTCCATAATATTGATAGGAGGATATCTTCCCGATATTGTACAACTTTCAGAATATTGTGCTGACAGGAATGTGCCCTCTTTTCTTCGCGCGAAACGCATCTATGGTGGTCCAATTCTTTTCAGTGTCGATGGAGCATGTTATTGTCACGTGGTTTTATTTGTTGTAGTAACTGTGTGCTGCATTGTTTCAGACGCAATCAGCGATGTGATGTAAAAAAATGTCATCTTCCCAAACAGTTGGTTATTGAATATTCGCTTATGGTTATTGAATGCCGCAATATGTTGATTTCTGTGAACTACGTGCGAAATAGTATCTAACTCTATCCGCTACAAGCTGTCAAACAATTACAGGACTTTTTATTTTTATTTTACGCAACCAACCAATGCCTTCTAATTGGCGCAAACGACGCCAGCTCATCTGTCGCATAGTTTTTAGGGAATGCTTGATGCACGGAAACAAACAATGAAGATTTCGTATATTATTAAAGGAAGTGATTGTTTGCAGGTACTGTACTTGCGGATAAAACGTTATTTGCAGGTACTATACACACGGCTAAAAAGTTATTTTCAGGTACTGTAACTGCGGATAAAACATTATTTTCAGATACTATTAAATTCAAAATCATTCTGCTGGACTTTTAGGGGGATGTTATTTTCAGTATTTTCTACAAGATTGTTCTTTTTATACTTGAGATTATGAAATGTAATGTTAATTTGCGATTTTTTAGTATTTCAGCGGAAACACAGAAGATGCTTTTGGTGTCTGTTATCTGGTTTCCCATAATTGTGATTTAATTTACGGTAAAATATTTTTTGAAGCGCTTGATGATGATTTGATTAAAAATAGTTAGTTATAGCAAAATTAGTTCTAGTTATGAATAGCTCTATATCCTAAAACATGTGTTATTCATCGTCAAGGAATTTTAAAACTCCTTGCAGTTAACGGAGATCCAAAGTCATTAGTATAAATCTTCTTTAACACAGATGCAATTTAAAAAAAAAATTAACAAAAATGTAAATTTGCTTTAAAAAAAGGACTGAATTAACTGCCATTTAAATCTTTAATGAATAACAGAGCTAAAAATATGAAAGTAACTATCCACGTACGATACAAATACAAGTCCGATTGGTACGGTTGTTAGAGCACTGGCTTCACGTTTAGCAGAACGCGGGTTCGAATCGGGACAACTATTGTTATCGCAGAAGGGATTGCCACTTGTGCGGGAATTCGCTTTCCGGACAATTTTTTTAACGTTATGGCTGCGAAATTCAGTATTTTCGTTAATTTTACTCCTTTATCGAAACCCTTATTATTTTCAGACAAATTTAAAATAATTTTTATTCCAATTTCCTTCTAATAATTGCAAATGTTCTAAATTAAAGACATTAAAAGCTGTTTTTAAAAACACACTTTTATTAGTGTACTAAAAAAGTTGAGTTTTTTAATTTTATTTATTTTCTGCATTTTAGTCATTAATTTATGATTCATTATTACAATCAAAATGCGTTACATATTAAAGACTATAAAGTAGAAAAAGTGTGCTTTTTCCCTTAAATTTACTAACATACATAACACCACAGTATACCCCGAACTCGGAGCCTAAACGACTCCCTGTTGGTTGGATAGTTCATTGAAAAGCAAAAGCAAAAAAAAGAAATACATCAACAGATATAAAACCACATAAAAGGGAACTTAATAATGATACATATACAGTTACAATCCGAATATAATATAAAATATATACAAGAGGAATTATCATATGAGTGCAGTGAAAGGGTAGAATATTACCTCAAGTTACATTGTTTCATACAGTTGCAGCTCCATGATTAGGGGCTGTTAATGTTGTTTGATGCGACGATAAAGAAGAATAGATAATGTATTACAATCTGTTACATTGTGGCGTCACCCGTATGGAATAAGTTTAATTAAATTTGCTGATTAACTGATAACTAAGCCCTAAAATATTAAAATAGTGTACTCTCATCTAGAATTCACAAGTGTGCGAAATAACAGAATTGAAAATACCTGTAAATAACGTTTTATACATTGCTACAGTACATACAAATAACGTACCATTCGTAGTTACTGTACCTGCAAATAACGGATTATTCGTAGGTACAGTACCTGCAAATAACGCTATCCATTATTACAATATAAAAGTACCTTCTGCTTAATAGCAGCCACTTTCAAATAATGCGGCAAGAAAAATAAACATCTTCTATCGCTTGATAATTAAAAAGAAAATTAGTTTACATTTAAAGCAATTTTCTTCTAATCCATCAAGTGGCTCACGTGGAGAATTGAAAGCTGGGAAATAAAAATTATGTTTCGACTGCTTCGTCCTCTGACTAGTATAAAGTGTAATTTATATTTCAAAATTGTAACATTCGAAAAATTTAATGATTGTTTTCTAGTTATCCTGTATATGAAAGAAAAGGCTACCATGGAGTAAAATCACTCGGACATTTATATGCCAATACAATAAATGGGGAAAATGGGAGCATTACAGGCGACGGTTACTTTTTAACTTGCTAATGAAACAAAACTAAACCGAATTCTTCTTCCTTTTAAAAAATCAACCAACCCCCTTTCACTGATAAATTAATTAATAATATAACGCGAGTATGGATATCATTTTATATGGTTTTCGCTGAATTAATGATGACACATAATTTAAAGAACATTATATTCTTACATTTACATTCTTTCATTTTGACATGAGATTTCACGCTTAATATTTTCCTAAAAAATCAACGAAAAAGCAAAAATGTATCACATTTAAAAATTTAATTTTTATTATTTAGCTAGAAGTGAATATTCAGATTTTATTTTTATATGCAAAATTTATAGTTTAGACTCGTTTATTTTATTATAAACCACTAATACACTATTTTACATTCCTACACTTCTTGTCTCGCCTTAAAATCTAAAAGTATAGATTGTTAATAACTTTGGAGATTTGGATCCACTTTAGAGATTTTTTCGAATTTAAACAAAATTGTCCTTTAACTCGTGCAACTAAAATGATCAGATTTATCAGTGTCTTATAAAGCGTCTTTGTTTACATTATATATTAGAGAGACAGTACTGAAATTGTGTTGCTTCTTTTTTCAACGCTATTGATTCAAATTTATTTTTATCTAAAATTAAATTCATTGCCCATTATGATTACTTATTACAAATGGTACCGAATAAATATGTAGAATAAAAATATAGAACAGTAAACACATAAATAAGAATGTCTGAAAATCCAAGTGCAATAGGAAGTTAAAGACCATTATATGACGTTCTTCAAATTAATGTCTGCTAAACAATGGGATTTATATTTCAAGAGCTAAGTTATCACTTGCTTTTACAGTAAAGATTGCTGAGTAAATCAAGTAACGTATATTACTGTTAGTGCCATTCCTGTGGTTTACAATGTACAGATTAGTACACTTTTATCGTGAAGATCCACACTTTGTAGAGAAAGTACGTATTCTGCAACAGGTATATTTGTCCAAAATGACCATAACATATTTTACTTTCTGCTGCAGAATCCCAACTAACAAGTCTTAATGTTTTTAAACAATATAAGAACAAAATGTGCTCACTTTGACTATTTTATAAAGGCAAAAAAAGGAAGGATCCAATGCTAATGCGTAGGTCACTAAGGTTTTCCGATACAAATAGTTCCTTAAATTAGCTAGTAGAGGAAAGAACAAGAACCGCTTTTCCTCGGCGCATTTCTTCTCTTTTCTCTTATTCTTCACTCCATTACGGAAATGTCGTTGGTTTATCTAATCTACAGGAAGTGTTTTCGCTGACATTATTAAGGACATTGGAACCCTTGAGTAAATCAAACGCTGGCTGTGACGGAAAACAGGGCATTCGCGAGATAGAGGCCCTGGGAAAGGGAGATAGGCCGGGGCCCACTTCGAATACGAGACGATGCGTTTGAACGAGGTCGGTGGAATTACTTGCTCATCGTTTTCCTTTGTGTGAATTGCAAGTTTCCTTTTCTTTATCCGTGCTCAAGGAATAGTCAAAAGGATTAGGGGTTTCGATAAGAGCAAGTGTTCTTGGCTGATAACTCCGATTAGTTTCTTTTTTCTTCTGTTTTGTCCTAAATTCCTAAGAATTTTGTTTACGTGTTATTATACCAAATTCATCCTTACGTTTGCATTTATTTCATCTTCTGTGGTTGTAATTTGGCTTATAAAAGCCTCGCGCTGGATTTTGCTGATCTCTGAAGGTATCAATTGAAAGAAAGTCTTGTTTAACCTATAATTTTCTTGTTCGTAATTATTTTGCGTAATCTGAAAATCATAATTCTCTCTGTCTGTTAGGCTGACACAGTGCATTTAGTGTTAGCTTTTCGCTTTTGTTAGGAAGTCAAATACTTGCAAAAATTGCCCTCATATCGATTCCAGAACATTATTTGAAAACGAAAATCATTAATCCTGATTTTTGGTCTGGATGTCTGTAATTTATGGGACGCATGGAATCCCAACATCTCGACAAAGTCTGGAGGATGCAGCGATGATTCCAAAGTAACATTTCCCAGTACCCACGTTTGCTAACGTATTTATAAATGATGCCAGTTAAAAGCTTCTCATTGGTAGAAGCCACAACCGTCCCTTTTAACGGATCGAATATTCTCCACTCATACCTTAATCAACCAGCCACTGTTTCGAAATGTGTCTTCCTTGTAGAAATGGTAGAATGTTTCCTTTCCTACCCATTTTTGACTTTTCTGTCAACCAACATTTTAGCTACTGTTGCATTTTAAATACAACTCACTCCTCTTTTGCAAACGTCTGAAGTTCACCAAACAGTTTGTTAGATGGAAATTAAGTAAGCCCATAAAAATATCGCAATGCCATTATGCAAGGATTTTGAATTTATTTCGAATCTTGAGTTTGTATTCTTCATACCATATATGTTTTTATTTGCAGAAAATAATATTAAGCTCTCTTAAATTTCTCTCTCTTAAGCTCTAAAAGCTCTCTCTTTACTATTAGAACTACCTCTTAACATTCACTCAAACCTGTCAGCCATCCAACGGTTCTTTAAAACTTTGGTCTTGAAATATCATCATATTCTTCTGCATGATTGAAATTTTAACTAAATCAACCATACCTCAAAAAGAAATCTTATTGGAAGACAGAGCAAAAATCAGTTTGGTGTGTGATCATGTGTGAAAATAGTTCTCACTTTACCTTATTACTAATACTACTGATTGACCTGAATCTATCAGACATTTGATTGTCCTTTAAAAGTTTGATCTTGAAATATCGACACATCTTTCTCCAGCATTGAAAATGTAGAGTTGACCAATGATATCCATCCTAAGAATTTAAAAAATCGGGATGCAGAGCAAAATTCCTGAGGGATTTGTGGAGAAGAAGCGCATTAATTCCCTTTCCCAGGGTTGTCAAACAGCATATTTTCCCTAGTGGCAGTACAACCTAGTTTCCTCTCGGTGATGTCTTCACAAGATATTATTTCTCTAGAGCATAAAATGCTTTTTCTAGGCTTAGAAATTTCCGAAATGAGTCGCGTCTCCAGAGTTTCAAGAGCTTTAGAAGTCCTCAGATTGAGAAAGAGGGAGAATCCATAAACCTTAGAATCAAACAATTTTCGAAATTCGGGTGGTTATATCGGGTGGTTACAGAAAAGAAGAATATGGAAATAAGTTAATTTTTAAAGGTGAAAGATTTGCTTTTCTTTAGTTATTGAAGGGGAATGAAATTTAATATTAGTTTTATAGGATGTTTTCATGAGAAAACAAAATCAAAGTGGGAATCCCGAAAAAAACTAGACTAAATAAGACTATGGAGATGCGTGTTTTCAAAAATGATCTCTCATTGGAATCAGCTAAAACTCCCAAAATTACAAGAATTTATTCCTCTAGACAATAACAGATTTATCAGTAGAGTCATGTTGATTTTTTATTACCTCAGTTTAAACACAACTGCAACTAAATTTTCTTTTCATATTTTATATAAAATCAAAGGAATTTTAAAATAAATTAGGTAAAAACAGTCTTTAAAAACACTATTAGTGCACAAAAGAAGTAGAAACCTTTTTAAAATTTATAATTCTCTACTTTTTAACCTTTAATTCATATTTCAGTATTATAAATATTATTCAATATTGGGATAAATTTTTCTCAAATTCACTACTAGGTGGCGTCACTCTTATGGAACCAAAATTTAATTAATTTAAGCGATTAATTAATAGGAAAGTTCTGAAACTATTAAAATATTTCATTGTCTTCGAGAACACAGAGATATACAAAATTTCACGACTCTAGCGCATTAGTAAAAGAGGAAAAAATCGATTGGAAAACTCCATCTTTACAAACATGAATAATAAGTGTTTAAAATAAGTGTTTAAAAAGAAATTCAAACAATTCTTTATATTTATATGAATTGATATAAGCCCTAAATCCTTCAAGATAAAGAACTCACGCCGTTCTATCTACTTGCGAATGCTTAACCCATTGCCGCACATGACGGCTGTAGCCGTCCAATTCTCTATAGTAAAGTATTAGATAGTGTCAAAAGTGTGGGAGGTAATTTCATTTACGATCAACTGCGATTCACACAGTTCCTGGTGAGTATTTGAAACTAAAGAATAGTACAGATATAAAATCCCCCACAATTCTGTTGGTAAAAGAAATTGCAAATGTAAGGGGAAAATAAAAATATAAAATCAATTATATTAAAAAAATAGAGGTTTCAAAAACCTGTCAATATTCTCAAATATAATATTGTAAAAGGATTACAGAAAACCTTGTTTTTCGAAAGATTGAAAGCGATCAAGAAAGCTTGAAACACGCCAGACAATCCAGTGCAATCTTCATATAAATAAAAGTCATTGTGGGTTTGTATGTTTGTATCTATGTTCCACATCTCCTCCTAAACCACGGCACTGATTTCAACCAAACTTTGCACACTTATTAATTAAGACTAGGGAAAGATTACTGTCAACTTTTTAAATCGCTAAAGTTAATTAAACAGTCAGTTAATTAAAAAGTAACCGAAACCATTTTTCCGCTGTAAGTTCGGAGCAAATTATCCCCCGAAAATTATTTTTATACCATCTTAAAGTTCAAAATTTTACCTTTTTAATGATATCAATTTTATATCTGTGACATTTTGTCTTCAATTTGTATTAATTTTTCAAAATTTAAAAAAAGTTGACAAGCAGACGATTTTAAAATAAATCAAATTTAATGATACTAGAATTGATACTCATGAGTTGCTAGGAAACGGTGTAATTACTTCGCCATTATTTTTTCTGTTTATTTTTTTTCAAATATCGTTTGGCAATGTTTTCATTGGTTCTTAAAGAATTCTAAAGCTTATTTAATTAGATTAAAAAATCACTGCAGTTCATGTCACCTGTCATTTTTACCTGCGTTTCCGAAGAAATAATAAATCCTTAATAATATATTAAATGAGAAAATGTGTCTATCTGTTTGTTACGCTTTCACGGCCAAACTACACGTGGAATAACTTATTTTGAATGTCAAACATCACGTGATCATAAAGAAAGCCGCGATTATGTGATCTTTCAGAGAAAATAAACAAATAATTTATTAATCCTTAATCCTTAATAATATAATAAATGCGAAAGTGTGTCTGTCTGTCTGTCTGTCTGATTGTTAAGCTTTCACGACCAAACCACAAAACCGATTTGGATGAAGATTGGCAGAGTTGTAGCTTGAAACCCGAGAACGGACATAGGCTAGGTGAAATCACGTTAAATTAATTATTTTTGACTACAGATTAAAAATAGTTAACAAAGAAAGCCCATTGACTCCGCGATTCGCGATGAAGATTTTTATTTTTCATTCTACTGTCACGTGATCGTTCAGGAATGCGAAAACATGTGAAATAAATTATTTTTTAAATCAACTATCACGTAATCCTTTTATCCGCTGTAACTTCGGAACAAATTGTCCGATACAAATTATTTTTATACCGTCTTAAAGATAAAAATTTTACCTTTTCAATGATATTAATTTTATGTCTGTGACATTTTTCATTCAATTTTTATTAATTTTTTAAATTTTACGTGCAGACGATTTTGAAATAACGCAAATTTATACCTACTTCGCTGCTAGGAAACGGTTAGACTTTGAACTAATTTATCTTTATTTCTGAAAATTTTGCTTATGTTTATAAATATTTATAAAACAAGGCAGAAATTACATGTATCTGTTCTGTCTGTTGATCGATAGGTCGGTCACAAGAACTCCTCCTAGACGGTGAACGTTAGCGACATGAAATTTACACACAACGTGCTATTTTCAACTTTCAGAGTTGAATAGTTCTTAAGATATTTAATTAAATAACGAACATTAGCCGCTTTTAAGCCTATTGCTTAGACGTTTTTTGCCAATAACTTCTAAAATCTTTATTAGACAACAATTATTTTTATGCCATTTTAAAGACCAGAAAATGATCTTTTTAATGCTAGGGAGAAGAGAGAGTATTTTAATTCCACGCCTTCCGATAATGCCGCAGGATTTATCATCTCAGTTTAGAAGGCAACAAATCCCTTTAAAAATACTGAAGTGGCAGATGTACATTTTTAAAAACCATATTTTTCGCATGGGCAACTATACATGGCGTGTTCACGTGTGTCCAGCCCACACTACCTCTACATCCGTGCAAATAATGTGGTATACAAAAGTATATTAGAATAGATAAACAATTTACATAACTATATCAGCATACATGTACAGTACACTCCTGTCAGCCGTCCAATTAAGTATTATCTCCGTCAGAACTTTTACTTTCCCCTTTCAAAACGCAACAAAACATTTACATTCGTGAATTAAAAAAAAGAATAATTCAAATTCTTCGCGCACGAAGTCGCGGGTAACAGCTAGTAATATAATAAATGTGAAAATGTGTCTGTCTGTCTGTTTGTTAAGCTTTCACGGCAAAACTACCAATCCGATTTGGATGAAAATTGGCAGAGTTGTAGCTTGAAACCCAAGAAAGGACATAAGCTAGATGAAATCACGTTAAATTAATTATTTTTGACTACAGACAACAATTAAATAATTAACAAAGCCCATTGAGTCAGCGATTCTCGATGAAGATTATTTTATTTTTCAATCAACTGTCACGTGATCATTCAGGAATGCGAAAACCTTTTTTTCTCTGTAACTTCGGAACAAATTGTCCGATAAAAATCATTTTTATGCCATCTTAAAGTTCAAACTTTTACCTTTTCAATGATATTAATTTTGTTTCTGTGACATTTTTTCTTCAATTTTTATTAATTTTTTAAAGTTTAATAATTTTTTACGTGCAGACGATTTTGAAATAATGCAAATTTATACCTACTTCGCTGCTAGGAAATGGTTAGACTTTGAACTAATTTATCTTTATTTCTGAAAATTTTGCTTATATTTATAAATACCTATAAAATAAGGCACAAATTACATGTATCTGTCTGTCTGTCGGTCGATCAGTCGGTCACAAGAACTCCTCCTAAACGGTGAACGGTAGCGACATGAAATTTACACACGGCATTCTAGAGCATATTTTTAGGTCAAACGTCAACTTTCAGAGTTAATTAGTTCTTAAGATATTTAATTAAATAACGAACATTAGCCGCTTTTAAGTTCATTCATTACTTAGACGTTTTTTGCCAATAACTTCTGAAATATTTATTAGACAACAATTATTTTTATGCCATTATAAAGACCAGAAAATGATCTTTTTAATGCTATTAATTACATTGCGATGAAATGTTTTCTCTGATTGTTATTAAGGTTTAAAAATATTTTTGTAACGCAATTTCTAAGAAGACTTTTTATTCTTATAGAAATAAATTCAAGCCAAATTACTGTTTCGTGCTCGGGCTTTTGCCAGTGTTAAAGTTAATATAAGAAAATATTGCTTTCTTTGGCCATTAACAACAAAGGAGACTTTACACTTCCGGTTTCCTGTTGTGGTAGCATTTACAGCTTTTAATACGGGTACACAGTGATCCAATGACGTTAGTGAATTATTCTCTCGATGTTTTGTTTAATTTTCACAGTGAGATATTACAGAATATCCTTCTGTAGATACCGTAATGGGCATTAACAAGGAACATCATATTCTGTAGAGCTCTTCAAGATTGTCAGGGGCACCTTCCGACAAGCCGAGATTGAAAGTCGGTGTGCCATTACTACTAATACGTAACCTCGATATACCGAGACTGCGCAATGGCACACGGTTACAAATTACACACCTAGGTACAAACGTCGTGAAAGCTACTGTTATGACTGATATAGGGAAAAGAGAGAGTGTTTTAATTCCCCGCCTTCCGATAACACCGAAGGATTTATCATCTCAGTTCAATAGGTAACAAATCCCTTAATGCCAGGCTCAGGGCCAGACACTGAAAGGGGCAGGCGTACATTTGGAAAAACCATATTTTTCCCAGGGGCAACTATATGTGGCCTGTCCACGTGTGTACAGCCCACACGACCTCTACATCCGTGCAAATAACGTGGTATACAAAAGTATATTATCATAGATAAACAATTTACATAACTATATCAGCATACATGCACAGTACACTCCTGTCAGCCGTCCAATTAAGTATTATCAACCGTCAGAACTTTTACTTTCCCCTTTCAAAATGCAACAAAACATTTACATTCGTGAATTTAAAGAAAAGAATAATTCAAATTCTGCGCGCACGAAGTCGCGGGTAACAGCTAGTAATAAATAAATATACCAACGGGATTTTCTCCCCTCGACTTTCTCATATACTGTTCAGCTTCGTCGTATAGAAAATAGAATCGAGCATGCATCTTGAACCTTTTTCCGCGGTCTATACCTTCAAATTTGTTAAAGATATTACTATATGAGCGTACAGTTAACTCGCAACAGATTACCCCTCCAGCTTGTTCTATTTTTGAATGATCGCATTTGAATACACACGAATACGAAGATCGACATATAGTCAACCTTTTAAAGGATTTAGTACAAAAATTAATACAGATATCAAATTTTGATAATACAATCATATGCTAATCATCTATCTAGCTGAATGCTTTTATCAGATATTTTGTCCATATGCACACGGACAGATTGACTTCTTGTTGATGTATCTCGTCCGCGATACGATACAGATGTGCTATTTTGGCGTAAAGACTAAAGCTCTTTCATCTCATTCTGCATGGAATTATTATGTTCCCAAGCAGACACACAAGCAGACATAATTCCAAAAATAATTAAGAGTTTCACGAGTCGAGAAAAAAACGTGAATATATTCACCCAAATCTTGATGCCGATTTTTTTTAGCAGTTATACTACTTTTTAATTCTACTTCTTATATGAAAAAGTAAAAGAAAAAACAATTTTCCCAAAACCCTACGGGAGAAACGAACATACATTTTAAGCGAGCAAATAGTTAAGACCTTAATTAAAAACGAAGATATATTCTCGTAGGTTTATCTAGTTAACTATAAGGATATGTATGCACTATAAAGAACAACTAAAGAACACACAGTAAGACCACAGTGACTCACAAAAAAGCACATTCCGATTTCCCTTTTTTGCACCTCTTTGTTGAAATTCAATTACCGATGCGAGGAATATATTTACGGGTGATCAATGACAGCAATAAAGTTTTCCCCGTAATTTTCTTTCATGGCGTTTCCTAACTCGCTTATCTCCAAGCAGAAATGGAATTAATTTTTTCCTTTTTCTTTCAAGCTCTTCTGGAAATTCAATCCCGCCATTGTTTCAGCGCAACGACTCTTCACTCTTGTGCCGTGACGTAAAACTATTTAAGAAGGGCCGACTTCAAGAAGAGCTTTAAATGATGAAGACGAACAGCTAAATGCATTAAGAGTCACGAGTTCGTCTGATCAAATAATGGATAATTATGCATTTATCGGGAAGATGTGTTTGAAACAATTATGAAATTAAAGGAAATTAAATTTTGTCCTTGATGATGAGATGGCGAATGTAATTAAGGTAAGAGGGACTCAAGGAAATAGCGACCTAATGCGTCGATACTTTGCATTCCGCTTTCGGATAATTATGTTTAAT
Organism: Araneus ventricosus; assembly: GCA_013235015.1. Taxonomy (NCBI): domain Eukaryota; kingdom Metazoa; phylum Arthropoda; class Arachnida; order Araneae; family Araneidae; genus Araneus; species Araneus ventricosus. The sequence continues at coordinate 1,274,915 of BGPR01000037.1, read as the reverse complement.
TGTTCGTTATTGAGGGTATATTCAGTAAGAGTCAATGACGGATGAAAAATGGAGGTTATAAACAAGTAAATTTCTATCCCTGGAACACTCACAATTATTGGTGAAAACAGACAAAAATAGGATCGAAATTTTAAATACTCTCACCAAGTAGAAGTCACTTTACATTCAAATAAATGCGCTTACCTCCATTTTCATGTTTCCAGTGATATCTATAAAGTTATGTCTTTTAAAGTTAGTTCCTTATCCAGGTGTTCAGATTATTTTCCCCTGGTGTGAAACTGCAACATTGTATTTAATATACATTTAGACTTTTACGAATGGAATAGAAATTTCCATATTTTTTTTCTTCTGTTGAACGCTTTTGTATGTGTTAAATGTCTCCCATGCATTCGTTGTAAATAGTTTTTACAATTCTTCGAAAAACAGTTTACCTTTTTTTGCATATATTTTTGGATTTATTTTCTTATTCATTTTCAGTCCTCACAAATTTTATGTATGGATATTTTGAAAAACTATTTCTCCTGTTCATCGTAAAATTAAGCAAGATTAATTTGGTAATTTTTTAAATATTTTTTTCTTCACAAGTAAGAGAAAATTATCATTTTTTGCCCATTTTTAATTCAAAAACAAGAACAAAAAAATTCGGAAATATTTTCTTTCTCCAAATTCTTGCGCATTTATACAGTATGTACTTTTTAGGTTTAGCTTTTCTCGAGTACATTTTGGAAGTTGATTTCTGCTGCGGTTCGTCAAAAATTTCATACATCTCTACAAAATTTTGTCTAAATATCGTATACAAAATTTCATTTGCCCATTTCATTGCGAATTTGAATTATTACGTTCCGAAACACAAATATAGGTAGATATTCAGACATCCGTCCCTTTCATAGATTTTGAAAAATATTTTAAATAAATCTACATTTGATATTAAAACAACATGTCAAATGTCTAGATTGTTGCGTGTTTGCTTTATCGCGTCCACATATTATTACTCGATCTGTCTAGTGTTTGATGAAAAGACCACATACAAAATTTCATTTAACTAGCTCGTTCCGTTTTTTGAGTTATCGTTTTCTCATAGATACACGGATTCCAAAAATGTGTTTTTCGTACAAAGGAACATCTAAAACGTAGAGATTTGTCATAATCTTGAGAACAAATTGTTGACGATTACAATACTTCCTTTTTGTTTACATGGTGCGCGAGAAATTAGAAACACGACAACTTATTTACCTAGAATTAAAAGGCAAAAATATTCCGATTGAATGCACAAAACTCTCGGATTAGAAAACTTTTCAATTCAAATGTAATATTTCAAAAACAGTTACTTTTAGTCAAGTTTGTATAAATAAGCTAATTACAAAAATGCGATCTTTGAAATATACATAAATTCTTATCGTTTGTGTTTTTAATCCAAGCAGTTTTCCACCAAAAAAAATCAAGAAAAATGAAGTGAATAAAATAACGTAACCTAACATAAATATTTGTACATCTCGGTATAAAAGCTTAGTTAGAGGCGTTATAAAATGTTAAAAGTTAACGAAAGATTAATATACGGTAAATATTTGTGAGATGTCTGCTAAAGAAATTTCTTAAATAAGTAATTGCTAGAAAAAGGTAGGAGACTGCATCGAGTCTTTTACCTGAAAGCAGAAAAAACAGAATAATTGAAACTAAATATTTGACTATTTGAAATAGTTGATCGCTATGTAAAATTATTTAGGATAAAACAAATTTATTTGTAACATATAGCTGAAAAGTTTAGACTCTCTGTTTCAAATGTAAATTAATCTTTAACACGTTATGAGTAAGTAGCTTTATGGCAGATTTCATTTTTTCCTCGGGTTATATTAAATTTAAAAAATACCTAAAAATTAAGTTGGAACGCTTTTTCAGCAAACCTTTCATGCAAATAAACAAGCTAATCCCAAATTATACCACCTTCAAAGCATTAATGATGTACTTACGAAACGAAAACATTTTAAAATTTGTTTAAATTTGATTTAAACTCAGTTATCAGATGTAGTTTACCAAATATTTATCACGGTTTTTACACTTCCGATCTATAAAACATAAGAACAAATTCTGTCTTTTGCTGTATTGTGTTATATGAAGTGGAACAAAAAAAAGTGCATTTCTAAATATATAAATTGCACTCATAAAAATGAAATACATGTTGAATGAAATAAATTTTGAAAGAAACAGCATTTTTTTTTACTGAATCTTATTTACAATTGAAATATCTATCATTCTATATAATGTTTAGAATTAAATAAAGTTCAGCATTTAATTCAAAAAATTCCTTAACGACAATAAATTATTAGAAATTGTATGAAAAAAGGATTAGTGTTACCAGCTCATGTTTTTTATAATCTCGTATTAAAAATGCAACCAGTAAGGATAATAAATCAAATTTGTATTGAAAAATTCTTTTTAATGAAATCAACCGCAATAATGTCATTTTCTAGTTGGCCTTTAAAGAAATGGCTTCAAAATACGAAGAAAAAAAAACAGCGTTCGAATCAATACAATCAGCAAAAATGAAAATTTCATAACGGGAAATAATTAATGATCTCCTCGATCAATCTTTCGCATTTTAAAAATTTTATTTTCTTCAAATCATGCCAGAAAAATGAGAAATAGCGATACAAAAAATTGAGTGAACCATCTAATTTGCTTCGGAACTGTCTTTTAAAGATTATTTATGAAAATGTCTTCATCCATCTTTCATTACGAAAATATGGTGTAGATAGAAAGTATATTTTCAATGAATTGTTTCCAAGACTTTTCAATAATTACTCCCTTTATTTTCAATTTCATCATGATATATTGTTCTCATTGTATTTTAATGATCAAGATATGAAACTTTTAAAACATATTTATGTTTTAATTCAAATACTTAGGCACATTATTTTAAAACAGAATAAACTTTCTTAGAGATGTTTTAATTACAATTTCTTAAAACATTAACTGCCGCACTAGAAAATAAAAATGTGCTGGACGGCGATATACCTTAAAAAAAACAAAAATACGTGTGAATTATACACTTTATTTTCAGTTTTATCACGATATATCGTTCATACCGAATATGCCGAATATCGCATACATCGAATACCATATATACCGGATACCAATTATATCGTATGTAGCAACGTATTTTTTTGTCATGATATGAAATTTTTGAAACATATTTATGTTTTAATTCAAATACTTCGGCACATAATTCTGAAACAGAATGAACATTCTCATCGTTTTGTTCTTAAAATATTAACTGCCGCACTTGAAAATAAAAATTGAACTTTTACTTTCAGTACTACGTAGTCTTTTTTGTTGATTAAATGCATAAGTTTGATACAGAAGACCGGACAATACTTGATTGAGGTATTTTAGCAGGGAAGTGGCATATGGAAAATTGCCAAATATGAATAGGACTTGTTCGACGTTTTTGCTATCTATTTCGGTTTCTCTCTTTCTAACTAATCATATCTATCGCTAAAATGTTATTCAGAGAAATATTTCTGTTTTTCTTTGTCAAAACACCAAGTAGGATTTCATTTTTCAGCTCTACGGAATCTTCCATAGAAATTCCCCTTGTTATAGAAATACAATCAGGAAAGCGATAAACTTGTTTTTCCGCCTGATAATAACAGAAAAAGATGATGAAGATACATAAAGCAGAATATATTTTGATTATTTTGACGAAAGATTTTCACAAATTGTTTTCATGCCGTTTTCTCCTACAACTGGCTTTGTAAGTTAAGAATCTTTGTTTCACGCTGCCACAAAAAATGTTCGTTTTAAACATTTCTTTTAATAACATATGTATACAGCTGCAAATAAGAAGTCGTCTGAATGCACATATAGGGGAGAATCGCCAAATTTGGACCGGTGTCATGATTTCAATTTTATTAGCTATTTTGACCGTAAAATAGGTAATTATATTATAACGTGGTAAATGTGGTGTATTAAATAATTTTAAGAGAAGTCGCTATGTGGTTACAATGAAGGAACGAGTGTTTAGATTTTTATATCGTCAATAAAATATTTTAACCAAATAGTAATATCCCTTAAGTTGCTTTAAGGTAAATAGGAAAATACATTATTATATCTTCAGATAGGAAATTTGTTTGGCTACAATTTACTAATAATTTGATTGAAATAGTTTAATGATAATAATAGGGATTTCTTTCTAAAATTTCCCTAAATTGAACCACAAAACCTAAATTGGACTGTTTAAATAAATAGGACTTTATCTTGGACTAGAGCAAAAGCCCAGGAAACAGTTATAATCACCAGTAGGCCTCATAAATTGGAAGTGGAACATGTCAAATAAAAAAACAATAAAAGCACATTAAAGCCATTAAATATTGTTTCAAAAAGAACGAAAATGAAGGTTTTATAGTTTTTTATGTATGAAGAAACAAAAGAAGAAATGGTATAGTGTATACTTCGGCTCATACGTTCGGGACTGGTTTGAATTGGAAGAAAAGGAAAATATTTTTGCTTTGATTTTACTTAAGAAGTTGGTGGTCGAACCTAGGAAACCTGTTTCCTTAATTGGATGGATGACACAAAACTATTTTTGTCCTTATTTAAACTAAAACAAATAGTTAATTACATTGTTTTGAACATGAATAAGTCACAAAAATATATTACGACTTTTTTTTAAATTAAAATTAATTTTTTATCACTGCACATTAAAAATATTCAGATGGTCATAATTCGGCAACTATCATCTATATAGTAAGTTTATAGTCTTATATCCTCTATAGTCTTAATATATTAAAGTATTTGCTAACTTATGGGTAGAAGAAATTTCAGTGACTTCTGAGATATTTAGTAATGACGATAATGATAGCATAAATATTTTATACAAATTTTGATCGATTCACAGCAGCAAAATCGTTATACATTTTTGAAAAAGCATGTATTTATAACTTTATATTCCAAAATCAGCTAATATGTTATTGAAATAAATTCTTTTAGGATAAAATTTTAATTCAGAAATGAATTAGATGTGCTTGAAACTGGACTCATAAAATAACCTCTTCTCTAGTATAACCAGAATAATTTCAAACAATTCCGTAGTTTCCTTGAGCAAAAATTGTTTAAGTGCAAAATGCTACTCAAGCATTCTTAAAATTACAAAATAAAGCAATAAAATTCTCGAATATCGTAGTAAGCAGTTCAGTTCGTTCCTGTTATGTACGAACAATTTTTATAATAATAATAATGTATCATATTGGGAAAGATTTATTTAATATGGGAAACAATATTGTATCGCATTGGAAAGTGATATTTGTACAATACTGACATACCCTTACATTAGTACTGACAAATATCATACAATATTATTTTTATCAAATCTTACAATATTGTACGATATTGCATGCTATATGAATAACAAAATAAAATATTACTAATTGCAATATAAATTATTCATCGAACGAAGCAGATCCTGCTTCATCTTGGCCGTTCAGCATTTCGTCTGTTGTTCTGTAAATTTCTTTGTTACCCTGTCAAGACATCCCGAGGGACACCGCGAGAACACGGGTATGAGTTGCCGCCGGAAAAATAAGCGGGAACTTGCTTCCCCTTTGGGTATAGTAACGGTGGGGTCTGGGTCCCTCCACCAGTGATAGTACGTTCCTCCTTCAAAAGGGGTCGGGCCGTGGCCTGGTGATAGGCTATCAGGACTCCGGCCTCAGTACTCGAGCTATTGCAGTGGCTGCCATTCAGTTGAGCCGGATGCTCTGACAGAACGGGGTAGAACCAGTTTTCTTGTACCCTGTCACGACCAAACGCGTTGTTCGATTTTCTTTGAATTTGGCAGGAATGTTCTTTTATGTCACTAAAACAACGAATGTGTCAGAAATTTTATATTTTGATTCCGTTTCAAGATGGCGGTCCTTTTAGTAGCTTCAATGTTTGGCACCATTAAAACATTTGAGTCATTTTGATGGTGACTAAACATTTAATTGTAATTTTGTTAATTCTGATAAAAAAAAAAACAGGCATTTGGATACAATTTTATGAATACCGATAAAAGCTCAGATTTGTGTAAATAATTCGTATTCGAAGAAAAGAAATTGATGAACCATTAAAGACTGCTATGGAGAGCAGATGTTAGATTTTTTTTATCTTCGGGGGGTGGCGAGGTCTGTTTATCGGAAACTCTTGGAATCTCTTCTTTAAGTCGAGTTTTGCAGCGATTTCCTTTACTTAAGAATACAGGGTTTTAAAGTTGTCATTAGCATTTACCCTTTGTTTCGATAACAGATCTAAGACACTTGAAACATTTGCCATGGCTTGAAAAGATCTAAGTTTTTTTTTTTTTTTATAGAACTACTAGTATTCTATCTTAAAAGCATGCTGAACATGAATTTAAAACAGAAGAAAGTCGAAGATTTAAATTCTGTACAATCCCAAAGGCAACAATAAAATAAAAAATGTTTTTAAATGAAAAATAAATGTGTATATTTTTTCTCAAAAGAATTCATAATGTAGTTTCCTAAAATTTATAAATAAAAAAAATGATGAATCAAGCCCAAAAAACGTTTTGCATTTATTTATTCATTTAAATGAATTTAAGAATCTGTGAAAGTCATTAAAAGAATGCAACCGTGAAACATTTTATTGGAAAAATAAATTTCGAAATGCATATAGACAAACAAAGAGAATTCGAAAGATGTAGAAATCAAATTAGACTACCGATTCTTGAAAATACGTTCTACGAATTTCTAAATGTAAAAATGCAATAGAAATGTTTGCGAACTAAGATTAAAGAGAGACACGAGTAACATTACTCTGAAGTAATTATATTAGCTGTGAATTTCAAGTCGAGTATTTTAAAAATGGAATTTGACGACACAGAGCTTTTTTTTAGTGATTAATTTCAGAGTTGTAGTTAATTTAATACCTTCTGATGTAAACAAATTTGAAAGAACAATATTTGATTGGAGTTTAAGCACTAACATTATTTTATTCTGAGAATATAAGGACTTTTTGAAGTTTCTGAATATGAATTAAAATTTCAAAGTATACCTCTGAATGAATATATGCGTATGTTCTGAAATATTTCGATACAGTAGACAAAATATTTTCTTGCTTTAAACATTTGAAATATACCTTCAATATAATTACAGTTATAAGTTAAATTCAGTTCCTCATTGAAACTCTTGAAAAAGTAAACAATACTAAATATATTAGATTATTTCATTAAAAATTCGGTTGAATAATAATATGAAATGGGTGAAAACTTAAGAACCAGCATGGCTTGTCTGTTTAAGATTGAACTTTTTTATAACAATATTTATAAAAAAGTTTCATTTTACAAACATTAATTAGCTCTAACCGATATCTGTACTGATACCAGTAAAAGCAAAGCAATTTAGGTTATGCAAAATACGTTAGCCTTTTCTATATTTTTTAACAAAAAAAGATATTCAGTTTTTAAGCATGGATTTTCTTACATTTCAAAAAGTAATTTTTAAAAATTTATATCGCTTTTAAATTTTGGAAGAAGGGCAAGAGTAAAAGCTAAATACCTTATTATTTTGTATCTCCTCTTTCCTATAACAATTCTTTTTGACTCGATACTCTCATACTGGATAACATTTTTCCATAAATTCTTTTCCAATACATGTTTAAATTTTTTTAAAAGTAAAATGTTATATCTTTAAGTAAGAATTGATTGTTATATTTTTTCTTCATTTTATAATGCCTCTCACATCTATATCACAATACAGTCTTGAAAGCGTTCTGTTACATTTTAAATAAATTTTGTTAGCCATTAATATTCAAAATCAAATATTTCAACAAGACTTCTTTCTATTGTGTTTTCTCACATTTTCTCTAAAAGATATTATCTTTTATGGATGTGCAGAAAAAGAGTGAAACGATACATTTAAATATAGTTATGATGTGATATTATTTTTTCGGATTCTTATTCTATCAACTGAACGATACATTTAAAATATAAATTTCTTAGGAAGTATGTATGAATGAGTTCGATATATATATATATAATTTAAAGAATTATTTATGTAGATTAGGCAAAGTACTGAATTTTTTTCAATAGTTAAATATTAAAGTATTTGCATTTATTTATTTTGATTTTAAGAGCTTTATAATAGTATAAAAAGTTAAATATATAGACTTAGAAATGATACTATTGATACACAAATATAATTATTTGCTTAATTCATGAATATGAATTTTTCATGTTGAATATAATTTATATCAATCCTCACCCCTTTCAAATCACGTGGAATGATAATTTATAATAAAAGAATTCCTTGATTATCACTGTTGATATTATTGTTTATTCGTTGGTTCTTTTCAGTGTATCACCAAAGATCAATCAAGATTCAATCATCTTTCACTGTTATAATTTGAGGAGCAAAAAATAAAGAAACTGTACGTTTAACCCTTCGTTAGACGCGGCTGTTATATGCCTCATATGAGATGCATTTGTTGTACCGATTTTAGACCACTTTCTTTAAGAAATTCACTCACTCCGTTAAGTTCATTTTGTATAAAGCAATTACAATAGTATGCAACTTAAAATATATAAATAAAAAATAAAGAGAATATAATAACTTACGTTTTCGTGCGCAGAGATTTGATTACATGTGATTAAAGCCGAAAATCCCAAACCATCGTCAACTGATTTCAAGAAGAAACGCAAAAGATACCCAAACAATCTGACGAATAGTTTCATTCATGGTCGCCGCAATGTCTTAATGGCAAAAGTTTAGCCATCGCAGGATCATGAGTTCGAGAGCAGACTCCATTTAAGATCCATCATGTACGTAACGTGAAATATGCCGTAGAGAGTCGAGCGTCGTCACGTAAGTATGGCGCAGAAGTTTGGAGAGTGGGGGGTCGACCCGGGTGTAGTCCTCGCCAATATATCACGATTCAAAATAAAAAGAGACGTTTACATTACTGAGCCGAACAAAACCAATTTTAACCACATAGTATCCACATGGCCGAACTAAAGCTGTCCTGTGGAAAAAAACTTGTTCGCAATATTGGTGAGCTATTGGGACCTCCTACACCAGTAGTACATTTCACTTCTTTTTTTTACCGGCAATCATACACTCGAGGCTGAATTCTAAAAGTGTGACAAACTAAAACATGCGTATGCAAATTTCGAAGGACGGCTCAGATATCATACTCGCTATCAGACCACGGTTTAGAATGAGAATGTTCTCTCGTGTCAGATTAAACTATGTTAATCAACTGAAAGAGGATATATTTTTCATTTATGTGGTGAGTGATTTCTTACTTACATTTTGTATAGCACTGGCAGAAATCTATAAAAGGTGAATATTTTTATTGCATATGTCATTAAAGAATGTCTAAAATTTTAAAAGGTTTCTCGGAGATGAAAGGTTTTTGTTGTTATAAACATTTCCATTGAAACTCAGAAAATTGCTTAAAATTTTACAAAATGCAAACACATTTCTCATGTGGGCATAAATTTTCTATAAAGGTACCAAATTTTTATTTAAACGTTATTGAGAAAGGGTGAAAACAACTGATTTATAGCATATTTAGATAATAAAATATTCTTAGAAGAATTTCAAATTCAAAAATAAAATACAATTGTTTGTACAAATTCACCGACTTCGCTCAAAAATTTAACAGCGATAATCAATAAGACTGAATTTGCAGTAAATCTGTATGAGACAAATTAGCACGAGTTCTAAGAAATATTGCATTAAATAGAAATCACAAAAGAAATTATTCTTATCAAATGAAAACAGATTATTGATGGATTTTAGTACAAGGATAAAAGAATGTCTTTAATTAAATGTAGAAATTCTTTATCTGCTGCATACCTTTCAAAAAGTGATTAAAATACTACCTTAAAATCTGTTGGACTCTACCGGCATTAGTTTTTCGAATTACTTTTGTAGATTTTAGCTTTATTTTAATTGAAATTCAATCGATTAAAAACTTTGAACTCGCTCGCATCTTTCTAAATGCATGTTTCATTATTAGAAAAACTTTGTTCTTTTAAATTAAAATTTCCTGATAGTTTCTTAAAGAACAATCAACTGAAAAATTCAACGAAATGCGCGTTTTTATCAAGTTCTTTTGGTTATTCAAATAAATCAACTTACTGAAATATCTGATTTTCAGTGGTATGAATTGGAACAGAAGTAAATAGAATTTGCAATTAGGTTTATATTATCGATTTAATTTTAATATTAAATCTCTAAACAAAAATGTTTTATTTGCCTCTGAAGGGTTGTTGAAATAATTTAACTTTGGCTAAATAATGGACTTTGAAATGACATTTTACTGTGTCAGTGAAGTTGATTAATTGAATATTCGTTTATCTTGTATCTTATATATTATGAACAATATCATTCGATTTATTAAAAATTATAGGAATACTTTTTATTATATAAAGTACAGAAATTATTCCACAATATACTACATTTCGATAAGATTTCATAGAAGACTCAGAGGGAATTATTTCATAATATTCGATCTATTTATTCAACGAATATTAAAGGCTGTTTTAAAGTTCCTGAAATTTTTTATCTAATTTAGCGTACTTACTTGATTTCAAATCATTTTGTGAATTTTACTGTAATTATTAAACTGCACTCTGCTTTTGCTTAATAGCAGAATGGCAATCTGATTAGAGCGAATGGCATCGTGAATCGAACGCTGGTGTAAATTTTCTGCCTTTCATTTTAAACAGATAATGGAAAAGGTGTTTTACCGTCACGGCAATTAAAGATTTCGACATCTTGCTGCAGTTAAATAGGTCAGCAGTTTTCCAACTTAATTAGGACTCACGCCCGCAGTTATACCTGACGGGCTTAAAGCAAGTAATTCCGGGATTGGCATGTTGTCATTCTGTATCTTGTCTAGATTCTAACTTCTATTCAAGAATAAAGAAAGGTATGCACCAGATTTCTGAACTGCAGCTCCAATGAATGACAGACAAAATCCATTAAACAAATTCTTAAACATTTCCAACAACAACTCATTTCCTACCCTCAGTTTGAGGCCTATCACTTGAATACCAGTTGATTCTATTTGCAGCAATCAATTTATCGATTCACTTCCATTTTCGAGTTGAAAAACTGTTTATAAACATTAGTGAATTCAGAAAAGTCCGATGTCTCATATACGTAGGGTTACCACAATTTTTAGTTGAAATATGGACACACCGGAGGGGGGGGGGGGTGAAGGGTCTTGGGAAGGTCAAAGTATGGTATAAAATTCTAAATACTCCGAGTCAGAGAAAGTGAAAAAAACATTTAAGACGTCAGAATGCAAAGAAGATACAGTTTTTATTAATGTTTGATAATTCAAAATTATATTAATGAAATATAGAATTAAAACAAAATTGCCTAAGATTTTGATTTTCATTTTGAACTGGGGTTTGCGTAAGGGGGATGATCAACAACAGATGTAAACAATTTAAAACAATGAAATTTCTTTCCTTGGCAGGATGACGTCAGTTTTTTCGAATACGTCAGATTTTCCGTATTACAACCAAATTCCTCTGTTGCCACATTCACTGGCGTAAATCCGGACACTAGTCTGGACGTAAGCTTGAAATCCAGACTGTCCGGACGAATGGTAACCCCTACATATACGTATTATTTGATATCTCATTGAAACGTGACATTGTATAGAATGGAAATTCATAATTAAACCAAAAGAAGAAAAAAAGTAACTAAAGTGATAAGTTATTTTGAAGAATATTAGACAAAAAATACAGAAAATTAGTTTAATCTTGTTTATTTTTTAAATGATGATGATAAAACACAGCTTCAAATACAGAGAATCCGAAGTGCCCAGATGGTAAGGTCTCAGGTTCGGGACTGGAGAGTTCCATCAAAATTCCACCATATATGTGGACCTGCTGCACGCTATATATGCCATCGACGGTCAAATGTCCTAGTAGAGGGTACCGGTTAGGTGCAATCCTCGTCATCTGACAGTGGTTCCAAAATTACAAGGTTCGTCCCAAAATAAGCCTCATATGGCAAAAACGGGTCGTTAATTTAACTAATCCGAACCCAAATCTTATGACGAAAGTATTATCAGTGAATGAGTGATTTTAATGAATGTCGACGTTTCATATCTTTTGAGGAAAAAAATTGGAACCATGGCTGTATGCGAAGACTATAAATCAAAAACCGTAGCAAATCAGGTAGATGCAAGTTTTGCTTCGAGTGAAGTTATAGCTCTTTACCAAAAGCCTATAGATATCCGCTTATTTCAACAATAATTTTATTTATTTATGAATCTTTTTGAACATATACAGCTCCAAGATCGCAATATAGTTCTAGAAGTAACCACAAGTTAATTTCGAAACGAATTAATAAACAACAGTTACTGAAATATCTGATTTTTAAGATACAGAATCCGTATGAAATGTAACATGTATTCATCGATTTCTCATATTGAATATTATGCCCATTTGTGACGAAAAATTATTTAATGTTAATCCGTACTAGGAAAAAATACTCCGCAAAAACGGGCAGAATCCTTTCTGCTTCCGATAGGCACCCATATCTATTCCCATCCTTAACGGGGCGGGCACAAGAACAACAGTAAGGCATCCTTCAAGACGTTAGGCAAGCTTCGTTGAACTCCCCTACAAAAGGACACCGAATTTACGGTGTTTTGATTTTCAGACATATCCTGACGGCGCCACCTGGTTGTCAGTCCTATATCTCACGTTCGGGCCACATGGTCCCTTCCCCGTGCCATTTTCTATTTCGATGATTCCTCAATTGTTTGGTGCAGGCGCGGAAAAAACGCGCGGTGTCGTCCTGGTATTTATGGTTGGGTTGCGAAGAAAGCTTGTCTTGAAGGATCGGGGTCCTGTCGTGTATCCTTTGTTTACGGAAAGCTGAAAGCGTAATAAATTTGAATTTTCTCTGTTAAATTGAAATGTTTGATGGTGACGTATTTGAAAGGGATGAAAGAGAATGGCGGTGTGTCTTGGGGAGAATTCTCTCTTTCGTCTTTTTATTTAAATGTTTTTATTACTATGCGAACTTTCCAAGATTGAAAAGCCAAACAAGCTCTATAATCAGTGGCAATTCCAATGACAGTAAGGAAAAAGTATATCTTACCGCCCAATTTAAATGGACCCGAATGTGATTGAAATATTTGAAAAAGAAATTTATGTTTCTCAAAAGGATCTTTTTAATATTGGTAGTTGATATTTTTTCTTGAAGTCAACTTAAGAAAACATCTTTAAACTTCTTTTCTGTAGCCCCAAATAGCGTAGAAACATGAATTACGTCTTCTCCCGATTACGCGGCAGTTCATACCTTTCTACACCATGTCGATGTATAATCACGTGGGGGATGCGCAAGTCAGGAACATTTTTAAAAATTAATAATGTACAAACGAATGAATATAGAAAGATGCCGTTTTTCCACAGAAAGGATGAAAATAAAGCTTTTTCGTTCTCTTTTTGTTTTTGACCCAAGATCTGAATTTATTAGCAGCAAAATTTATAATTTAATTCACCAGATGGTTCGCAGTTAGTGGAATGATACGTTGCATTATGCGTTTCAGGACAAAACATTGGCCGAAGCTTTCTTTGTTTAATTATATTAACGTCCTGTTTTGAAGCAACACGAGGGCCCTTTCGGGACGGACCTCGCAGTTTTGAACCTCGGTCAGATTACGCTTAGTCGGAGTAACAGCTTACAAATCCTCAATTTATTGTTTTCCATGAATAAGCTCACCTCTAAGACGGCGAACCAGATTTTTCGCAGCATTAAGCGCCATTTTAGTGGTAGCTTAGGTTATGAGTATACAGGTAGAATGTTTGCTATGCAGGAGATAATTAAAAATATATCTCTTTATAAATCAAAATGTTAAAAATATTCAAAATGATTACGATATGATGTGACTTTTCTACGGTATAAAATCATTACATATAATAAATATCGACAACGCAATTGTTTTCTAAATGTAAGCTAGTTTAATTTGAATTTTCTATATCAAAATGTTACGGTGAATTATTTTTTAACTATTTTAAAATGATAAATATTTAATATTCGATCAGCTTTGGTTCCTAAAGTTTTTGTAAGACCACTTTTTCATACTACCGGTTCGGAGTTTTTCTTTGAAATTTAATAAATTTCATCCAAAGTTGGTACTAAAATAAATTGTTACTTTCTTAAAATACTTTCTACAGCGACGTGAAATTTGATGGAAGCTACAAAATGTTAGCCATTAAAAGCAACGAGTTCTTTGTTTGAATGTCGTCGTGCACTCAGCATAACGAGTAAAGCGCCAAGTTGCTCTTTCGCTGGCAGAAACAAGATTTTTAACAAAACAGCTGGCAGTAATTTTCTTCCACCTACCTTCTTCATCCAGCACAAAAGCACGAGTTAATCAAATTTTACCTTCAAGGAATGGCAACGACCTAAGAGTTTAGCTAAATTTAGAGGAACTTCAATAGATTATAAATCTTGCTTTTCATTTTATCAGGACTTGTATAAATACATAACTTCATTTACTATGCAAAAATTTCGAGTAGATATTGAATGCATTCAAAATAATGCCAGAGATTCAATACAGAAAAAATAGTAATTAAAGGTAATTTTAAAAATTGGGATTTCGTTAGTGAATAAAAAATAAAAATATTAAGAATGTAATTTTAAAAGTAATTTTTTTGTCAAAATCTCGGTGTCAAGAACTCGTGACAAATCGGAAGTGCGACATTTTCTGTTGGTTAAAGCGATCTTAAAGCACTTAGTTAGCAGTCTAGCTTAGCTCCAGCATGTCTTCCCACTTAAGGGGGTGCCTATATATGGGTATGAGAACCTGCCTTATAAGTAAGCAGAATCCTGTGCAATATAACAAAGGTGGCGTGGCTCTTCGGGCCCATCTCCGCGATGACTGGTCGTATCTTGTAATGAGAGGGTCGTAGCATGAGCCGTTCGTAATGGGGAGGGAAGTATTTTCCGTTCGGTCACGGTGCCGGTATTTTTGTCGCAGTGGCCGGTCTTTCAAACTGACCCGGATGCAGGACGGGGTGTTCTTTAAATTAGCTCCAATATGTATATATAGATTATTAGTCTTGGAGGACTTTCAGATGAAACTTATCCACTTTTGTGTTTCGCTTGTAGAAAACCAGGAAACCATCTAGCATGACAATAGAGAAAAATTTGTTGCTAAGGTGTTCATCGATCTACCAGTTTTCTATTAATGCTGATCCTAGAGGATAGAGCACATAACCTTCTTCTGACTACTCTTTCTTTTCATGTCCTGCCTTAACCCAATGAGCAATCGTGGGCTTGTTCTACTGTATCACCCTCGTGTATGATGGTTGGTTTTTCTGATAATGAGGGAAGGCGAAAATGGTTCAACCACGAATATCGAAAGCGGTCCCAAATCTTATCTTCGAATCATTTGAAAAGTCTCCATAATCGTGGTTGAGAGACTATTTTAAATTTCTTTCCTCCCATCGTACAAAATTTAAATACCATTCATATCATTATTATTCAAATTCTTTAACCA
Source organism: Araneus ventricosus (assembly GCA_013235015.1). Classification (NCBI taxonomy): domain Eukaryota; kingdom Metazoa; phylum Arthropoda; class Arachnida; order Araneae; family Araneidae; genus Araneus; species Araneus ventricosus. The sequence continues at coordinate 1,259,387 of BGPR01000037.1, read as the reverse complement.
ACGTGTGTATAATACAGCTTTCTAGAATTTCTCTACAAGTTTTAGAAAAACAGAAGAATAATTAATCTCCATTTTACAAATTTCAAAACATATTTTTATGGAGGAAAATGATTATAAAATGTGTTTTTGAAAACATTCTTTTTCCTGAAATTACGCTCGCCAATTTTTATTTATAACCAACCTCTAATCTTCAGAGTGAACGATTAAACTTCGATTAATGTGATATTTAAAACCTTAGTTACTATCCACGTGAACATTAAATAGCCATTAAAGGGACCATTACAAAAAATAAAAGAATTTTTTAAACAAATAGAGTATTTTAAAACACATTTGAAGTCTGATTTGTCTGCATTCAAAGGCATTTAAGGCGAAAAAAAAAGAATTCGAAATCTTTCCTAAAAGTTATCTCTTAACAACAAGTATTACAAAAAAGATAGCAAAGGTACTTTTAAACTGTAAACTACAATAAAAAGATATTTTACTTGAAATGAAATACCAAACGTTGATTTATTTCCGGTAATTAACGGTTTTATTAAGTATTGATTCATTTCTTGTCATGTTTCGAAAACACCTCAAATAAAACTTCGATTAACCGTCACTCGCTTAACCACCAGTGTCTGTTATCCGCCATCGTCAGAAAAGCAGAAAGGAACGTAGGTTTGTAGTTTTGCGATACATTTCTGTACTTTACCGGTGGCGGACTGGGTCTGAAAATTGTGATTGCCATGAGTCAATAGAGGCCCTATCACATCTGCAATGCAATCTTGCATTGCATTTTTAATTTAATTTCTTACAAATATAATAAATAAAATTAATAATAAACAATATTATAATAAATAAATGATTAGATATTATTTAATATTAGTAATATTAAATAATAATTAATTATAATAATAATTTAATATAATCTATTCTAAAAATCTGTTATATTTATTACTAATTACAGTAGACACTACTATTGAAAGTAAGAAATACGAAATACAAATGCAGTTTTATGATTGAATATTAAATAATTTTGGTGATTGTATAGAATACTGTAATTTTGGAACTATATTTAAATTTTGAGAATTTTTTAAACCAAAGTGAAAATAAAGTGCAAATTTTTTAAGAGTTTCAATTTTTAAAAGTATTTCTTACTCTCAAAGATTAACGACTCAAAAGTACAGAAGTGTGGACCTCTCCATTAAGGGCAAGTCAGCAAACTTTTGAGTTCACTAGATGACTGTGCAAATCTATCAATAATTATTCTGCATCCAAATAATCTAACAATCCTGTGGCAACAGCTTCGTCCTGCGTGCGCTGTCTACCTTGCTCATGCGTAGTGGAGAGTTGAGTACTATAAAGGCTCAAGCATTATCTCTCGTCTCTCCCTTCTCTTCTTGCACTTGCTGCGATTTATGTTCCTGTTGTCGACATGTCAATTTAATTATCATTTACCTTACTTTTACTTTTATCTTGTTAAGTTTATTAAAGTTATAATTGTTATTGTGAGTTAGCTTCTTCAGCGTTGCGTAATGTTTCCTCACACCTGCACGAGCCAGTATATACATGCATAACTGTAGCGGTGGTTTGTACCTTCCAAGTTACCTTGCCTAAATAGATGCAGTAGCTACTCTTTGTAGCTGTAACTTAAAGTTAATTCTGGGCCTGGTGCTAGAACATAGTGATAACCATGTTGGCCTATTAACCACCGCATCAATCCAAAGTAGCGACCTTTACATTTGGTTTGCCAAAATTCCATTTGCATAGAGAGTAAAATATAAGTTTCCAACTTCTTCTAAGGCAATAAATTTCTAAATATGGTCATGATCTTTAGCTTCCAAATTTCACTAATAAAATTGCATTATTTCACATTCAAAAATGGATTTCAAACTCCTTAAAGACAAAGTTCTTTTAAATGTAATTTAATATTTTCAATCCATGCAGGTCTATTAGGATGCAAACCGTAATGGGAAACGAAATTTCTGAATAAAAGAGTAAAAACAAGCATAGTGGTCTGCATTACATCGAAACCACCTCAAATATAATTATAACTATTAGCTAAATTAACTCTAAATAAATATGGAGAGAAAAGATCATGGATACTTAAATATTTGTTAGTAATTAATCGGTTATTATTACCATTGAGCATATCTTCGCTTCACAAGCAACTTCACTTTTCTCAATTTTTTGAAATTTCAAAGAGAAAGAAAAAAAACCGAGGTTTCGTAACCAATAATGAATATTTCTCAATTTTTTTTTAACATTGGATGTAAAGATGAAACCAAATGTTCCTACCATACGTGGAAAAAAATTGATACAAACATACTATAGAAGGGTGAACACCTCGTAGAGTTTTTTAAGTTTTAATTAATTAAAAATTACGCAAGAATTTGTAAATTTTTAGAGATAACTTTAAAAAATATAATCACACAAGTATAATTTTTATACGTTATCGAATTTCAAAAATATTATCTTTCAAATGATTCCAGTTTACTCGATGTGCAATTTATTACTTAATTTGGCAATTTTTAAAAAATATTTTTAAGCATAATTTTTAGCAATACTTTTCAATATTACAATGAAAATCAATCAATTTTCATTGTTCCAAATAAATAAATAGAATTTTTTGTCTTCTGATAAACAGAAGGTATGATATAAAATTTTATTTTGACCTTACGATATAAAAGTTTCCTTTTTGTAATAAATTGCATTCCATTTCCATTGTTTCACCAGTTTTTTAGTCCAATTTTTTTTCTTCTTTACTTCAAATAAATCTACCTTTTAGACCTGTTTACTGTATTATTTTGATAGATTTACCTTTCAGCAATGATCTTAAAACCCATTTTTCCACTTTAAGGTAAGAAAATTTTCCCTGGAGACTGCTATTCATTTTGTGTTTAATTAAGTTAAATATTCACTCTATAACTAGTTTAATAAAGTGTAAGTATTGCAATTTAAATTAGAATTATGCTTGACCTAAATAAAAAAAACTTCATAGAATCTCAGGACTTTTAGACTTTTTTATCCGTGAAAAGTGAAGACCCAAGTCCTAAATTTCATTAGATGCAGCCCACACTGAGTCGAAATTTAGTTCAAATGCATTCCCTGTCCCCTGTTATTTTTGTTTGTTTGTAACAATTAATGGCTTCAGCGCACCAAAAATTAAATATGTTGGCGAATTTAAACTTGGCTGACATAATTAAATTAATACAGTTAGTAAGATAAAAGAGTCAGCTACTCACATAAATGACAGGAGGGGATACTGACCACTATACTAACAAGGACTCAGCTGGTCACAGAAGGAGGTTAATATTTAATATTACAAACGCAACGTAAAAATAGAAAAAAAATTGAGCTCACCTCTCAATTTTTTTCTCCTTTCGTAAGATATGCACGTCCTACTCTCTGTCTCTCTTCTGACTGAAAACAGGAATATCACTTCCCCTCCCCTCCTAATTATTTGTCACAAAAGAAATGCCGAAAGCTATCCAAGTTTTAGTTTTTTTACAACGTAAACATGACCGAATAATAGGCATAAATACAAAAAAAAGGATGGTCAAATTACAGGATCCCCTCATGTGCAGTTTCAGCGGCCCGTCAGTTTTAAGACTGAAAAATTCACAAACATCAAGGGACCGCATCCTTCCTGCACAGAAGGGTCGTCTATTCCTTCTTGCTGAGTGGGTTGTGATTGTGTCCCGGCCTCGCACAGAACAGGTTGTGTGATTGCAAGTGCTATTTTGTTTGCTTTAGAAAAAAATGCAGGAGAATTTCTCTAGGAAAAAAGTTCTTCCTTTTCTCTCTCTTTCACACACACATATCCTAGGGGCCATATTGGATTATATTTAATCTGGTAATCTGGCCAGTCCGCCACTGCACATTACTACTCTTGTATTAAAGGTTTTATCGATCGTTTTGTAAAATTAAATACAACATGTATGTGTTGTTCACTTTTAAAGGATTTTATTTTCGTCCCGAGACAGCAGTGTAATCGACAGATAACAGACATTTCTTAATACACATGGACGATGGTCCATGTGTATTAAGAAATGTCTGTTATCTGTCGATTCAGTTATTCGTCGCAGCCCTGGTCCCGACGGTGGAGGTCAGTGTATACATGAATTTCGTGAATATGTTGCAGAGATTAGGAATTAGAACGTGAAGCATTTTTCAGTGTAAACATGAGAGTTATATCCAAACAGAATATTTATTTGGCTTTTAAAATTTGGTAAAATAACTAATATCTGATTTCATGCATTTGTCTAGAAGAAGTGCATCGTTCAAGGTAAATTTTCGTGACAGTTATCTGAAAAGGCGTTCAAGTTTATCAAACAAACAGATTGAAAATGCCAAAATATTGAAATATGTAATTTATTTAATACTTTACAGGTCAGAAAAATAATCTTTGATATCAAGCATGAATCTAGAATATACAGGGATTTTCCTAATAACTTTTTGCCGCAATGATCTGAAAGCAATAATTACATTGTTTGTTAAATATTAATTGGCCATTGTCATTAATTTTTAGTTAAAATCCTATATCTCAACTTATTCTCATTGTGTTATCTTAAATAACATTGCGAAAATGCATGAAGGAAAAAAATCATATTGGTATCAAAAATGAATTGGAAATAAAAATCTTTCAGAATATTAAGTAAAATAGAAGCTCGAAAGATTTTAAATCATATTTAAATACAATTAGTATGAAGATTATTAAGTGTTTATCACGAAAGAAGCTTTCACGTTTTGCATGTAATTCGTTTTCTTTTATTTATTTCCAAAATTTATTCTGTTTTTATTACATATGCAAATTTTCACCGAATTACCAAATTAACAACTTTTTAAATGTTTTAACTAAATTCCATGTTTTTAATTTAAACAAATTTTTATAAAATATTTTAAAAAGTGCTTTCTTTTAAAATTTCAGCATTATGCGACAATCGATTGAAACTTAGACCGGAGAAGGCAAATAAAAATTTGAATCAAAGAAATGGCGTCTTCTCTAAAAATTCAAAAATAAAAACAGAAGGTAGTGAAGTTAACAAAGGCTGACTAAAATAAAACACCATATTTTATTCATATTTCACGTATATCTTAAGAATGTTAAGAACTTTTGATTTTATAAAAGCATTTTGATGACATCAATTATTTTATAGTCTGTTAATTTCTCCAACAAATATTTTGAAAAAGTTATACTTTTCTTGGAAATACGCTTTTATAATAAAGAATGTCGTTGCTAAGTTTTTAAAAAAGCAAGTAAGCGAACAAAGTCATTAAAAATAAATAAAAATGCTTCATTCTAAAATTAAAGTCCAAAAAACTTTTAATATTAATTCAGACATACTGAATAAATCATTTGTTGTCATTTTGAAAAGAAATTCTTTTGCCTAATAAAGCAAAGATTTATTTCAAAACTGCTGCTAAGAGTTTCGTAATTTTTTAAATATCAAGGCATCTTTTTGTAATCTTATGCGAAAAAAATACTCCTCCTCCTCCTTTAAAAATTATTTCATATCCGACGTTATTATAGGCGTCATGTTGCGATGCCATAATTCGATACTGAAAAATTACGATGAAAACAATTTATTACATGCTTGTATAATTGATGTGTCGGGAAAAAGTTGTAAATATCACCAAAGGGCTGTTATTTTTTGATTCGGGAACATATGATATTAGAAAAATATATCATTGAACCACCTTGAACATTGCTCTAGAAGTAAATTTTTAAAAAATACAAAGTATGAGACACAGTACGTTATGCAATCAGACTCGCAATATTATGACAAATCTTAAATACCGAATAAAAGAAGCTGAAAGATAATCGTGGAAAAAAGTTTTCCGCACACCCCGCTAACGAAGGAGACTGACTCTAAGATTTTCTTCCAGAGTAAGATTGCAGAAAAAAGCAATGATTAACCGTCTAACTAATTGTCCTTTGTTTTTTTTATACGACGCATTGAAAAGAAAATATCATTTCCTAAATGCATTTTCCATGCTCCAATTCTCAAGACTGCATTTTGGCTTTCCGAATGTCCACAGAGATTTTTTACTTATCGGTTGGCACAAATTAAGGCCTTGGAAAGTTTTTTTATTGAATAGAAATATAACCATCCATCATGGATAAAATCGTTTTTTCACTAATGAATTAAGTCAATGTCTGAGCAGCATGATCTAAAGATTGTATAAATAATTAATCTAAGATTTGAATGTTATACTTATTTGAATTCTACAACTATGTAACGATGTATGTACCAGGAACAATACATTTTCTTGGAAGTGGTTTTATATTCTGTGTTTTTATCCCTTAATTTATGGACTTGGAAGTCTTTGGCGTGATAAAACCCTGCTTTTATAGATGATGTGTTCTTTAAATCTGTATTTAAGTGAAAAGTAGCAAATAATGTTAAAAACAAAAATCACTTCAACAAGCTTGGGTATCTCGGGTGCCTTTTACGTTTTTATATAGATTTATACATTCTTATATAATACAATAAATGTGACAAATTACGAGATCTAATTAGAACATCAAGGGGTTAATATTTCAGTGAATCTTTCACTTGTAGTACTAAATAGAATTGTCTTTAATATTTTTTCAAGACATTCTGACTGCTTCCGTGAAAGTTTTCATCGCCTTTTTACACCGTAACGGCCTGGTGAGAGGATGTTGGTTTCAGACCCAAATCCACGGAACTTTCCCCGTGTAGAAACACAAATGCTCATTATATATCTAAGGGTATGGACATTTTTCAGTTTGCGTTTCACTATATATATAAATATTTCTATGTTTCAATTTAATCATTAAACTTAATTAAGTTTCAAGCTATTATAAAGAAACACATTCCACATATTTAATGGTTTATTTGTTTTTCCTTGTAAAACAATAGTAGTACTTTATTGAACGCTGTAATTCAAAATGTTTTGCATTGCTAGTACCATCCACATATTGTATAAAAACTAGTTCAATTTGTCAACTTTTAAAAATATGCCTATTCAATACTTGGTGTGAAAAATCTATAATTACATAGATTCGATTTTTGTGTCTCGTTATATATGTATATTTTTTGTCTTATTTTCTTTTTGAAGTTCTGTTATTCAAGTCATATAAAATTCTATCTCACAAGAGGATTTTTGTCCTCATTTTTTTAGAGGTCAATCTGTTCTACATCAATGTAAAAAATTGTAAATCAAAACCATGTAAAACAACTTGTTTTACTCCATGATTTCCCCCCCCTTTTTTTTGTGGAGTCAATAAAGATTCTCTACGCACACCCACCTAAACTGCAAGCCGTAGATCTCTGGAGTCAGGGCTGTGTCGTAGTGTCAAGTCAAGTTGTAATCCTCCTCTCCATCGGACCACGGCTAAACATTACACAGTTCGTCGCATAATAACCAGGGTGCAGCTTCAAAACAAGATAGTAAATACAGCAGAACAAATCCTCGAACAACTAATCTGCGGATAAGTATAATCAACTTGCAGATAGTTTTACTTCTCTATTCACTTGCATTAAGTGATGTCTAGATTTATTGTTAATAAGAGAATACAAGAATGCATCTACTGACAGAGGAAACAATAAAAGATGTATTTTCCCATTCACTGTAATTAAGGCAAAAGCAGATATTTATTTCTTTGTCAGAATCTCCATTTTATAAATCTAAAGTCCAAATTTTTATCAGATTAGAACAAGATGAAATATTAGTGGAAATTATGAACATGATAAAAATTGCTGAATTGGCGGAATACTCTCCTCAACACATCCTAATCGTTTATGTGATTTTTTCCCTTGAATTTCGGAAACTTCATACAAACGCGTATCATCTCTTTTTAAATATTTCTTGAAAATTATTTTCGATGCCATTATCATTATCTTTTTTAATTATTAACATACAAATGTATTGCCTTAACTTTTTCTGAAGTGTCCATTTAAATATTTTCATTTTAGAATGTCTTAACTCCACTTGACTAATATTTATTTACTTAATGTAAGAAATAAAACCGCCATTCTGTGTCCTGCATTGGCCGAAAAAGCATAAGTCTAATTACAAAAAATTATATTTCTACTGATTCACAACATATTTTTTAGTTTTTTAAAAGTAATTTCTGCACCTAACAGATCATTTCCCTTTTATCGAGATATGTGTAGATTGTTAATTAGCTTCCACGTCTTGATTTGAAACTGTTTCCATAATAAAAATTTTCCCGATTATTCTTGTTGCCTCGAATATTTGCTTGCCCACATTAATAAAAGGAGGTAGAAGTTAAATGAAACATTTCAGCTGGATTCTTAAGATTCAAAGCGCAAATAATTCAGAATTGCCTTTAATAACAAATATTTTCGTTTTCCACCATTTTGACTTCTTGAAATTACTACAAGCTCGAATAAAGATAAATAACAAACAGAAGGGGCACTGCAGAGATGTAAAAGATCTCGTCTGCATCGGATATTATCACCATTTTTAGAATATGGTATATATAGGAAGCATACGTATTATAGTTAATTTCACTTAATTAAATATAATGAATATGCTTCCTGTATATTACATTCTAATTGATATGTTGAACAGCACAAACATAATCAAAATCTGTTCATTTTATGATGAAAATGCTAATGCACGTGCATCCCTTAGTTTCGAATTTGTCTCTAAAATTAGTAACTGGATTCCAAAATGCATAGGTTACATTTTAAGTTGCTAGATAATTACGAAGTAACTTACATCTTGTTTAATTTAAATATGCTTATTAATTATTTTGAAAGCAATCTTTCGAATAGTAGGGAATTATTAAAATCCACAAAGTTTTGAAGAATTTTAATTTCTTTCAATAGCTAAATTTTCATCAAAAGATATTTTCTTCAATCTTGTTGTTACTTGTAGCCAAGACTTAATAAAATTCTTTTGTAATTTGACAGTAAAATTTAATTAAAGTGATTCGACTCTCAGTATTATATAGATGTGCTGATTAGTTAATGTTAATTATTTTTAATGTTAATTATTCCCTTTCACATTTAAGAAATTATAACCTTAGCAAAATAATATTGCTGGTTCACTTAGTTAATTAACGCGGATAAGTAATTTATTATAAGTATTCTTTTCTGAAGTACCTGAAAAGTTTAAGTAAACAGCATTTATAGAAAAACATTTAACTAATTTAGAGATTAACTTTTCTGAAAACGTTGCATTTAAATTTAAAGTTTATTATATTGGATATACTTTCGTGCTTTTGAAAGTAGGGGAAGGTGCTGTACCTCGTCTACTTTTTTTTCACTTGGAAAAAAAAAAGTGGTCAGATCAAGTCTAAAACCAAAAATTTTGGGTGCTTAAGAAACATTAGGAATTCAGCGTTTTAATTCCCTTTAGTATTTCTTCCAACATATCGCGTAGAAATTAAAAAAATAACTTTCCTTTTGCCAAGGTTGGTGTTAGTACGTAGTGGTCAAGGTACTACGGTGTACCTTGGCCAGGCATCAAAATGTGAAATCATCACCAGTGAATTTGGTACAACACTAAACTTTTCAAAATCCTTATTTAGCTGGATATGATAGATGAACTATATCACAACTGAAGAAAGATGTTGTTTTTCTTAAAAATATGTAGATAGCTAGTTAGAATCTTTTGTTTGTGCAAAAGCAAGTTATATATTAATGACTTAAAAATTATTCGGACTAGGAAAAAACTACTAGTCTTAAAAAAGGGAAAGTCATAAAACAAAAATAACAATATAACTACTAGCCGCCTTCGGCGACCACCTTGCCGCCTAATGATACCTACAGTTCTGTTTTATTTAGCTGAATCCGTGATGCATAATTTTGTATTCATGGTTCCCTTAATTTTTTTTATCTCCTGATTTACTTAATATCTAAGAGCTTAATATTTACAGCTTTCTAAAAAATATTAATGTATAAGAAATAATGTAAAATTCATTGCGCTTTTACCAAAGAATATGAAAAAATAAGCAGAATCTTCATTCCTTATCTTTCAAAAATAGAAGAGAAACATACAATTCAATATTTATAAAAGCAATGAAGACTGTCTCACTTGATTGCACCAAACAAAAGCATTGTTGTAAATTATGCATAAAAATATTTTTTTAAATTGCTAAAGTTAGAAAAAAAAATTCGGACGTCAATTTCATTAACATCATTTAAAAGATATTTCTTCAATTTTGAGGAGTTGTAGGAATTTATTTTGTGCTATAATATTTTTGAAAGTTATCGCCAACAAACGCCAAAATTTTGCTAACGTTTTGATCAAATGGAATTCTAATTAAGTCTTCGAAACTATATCTCCACGTTGCACATTCAAACCCTACAAGGTATATTTGTGCCAAATTTTGCAGCTCTAGATCCAGCCGTCTGCCCTGTAGAAGGCCAAGACACACAGAGAAACACAGGCACACGCATTCTCCTTTATTGTTAATTGAGCAACAGAACGAATTCTTTATATAAATTTTTTTTAAACAATTCTCCGAACTAGGCAAAAAACTAAACTAATAAATGTTATACTTATAAACTGAAACTGGAAATTTATTTTAGCCTCGGCGATAAATT
>BGPR01000037.1:1160720-1248851 GCA_013235015.1 Araneus ventricosus | reverse complement strand
CACAAAGACTCCAAACAGACACAAAGACTCCAAACAGACACAAAGACGTTCAAAGTCATCTCAGCATCTCCGGATTTTCATCCATTTTCCGACAGGAAGTGACGTCATATAGAATCATATATTAAATTCTCTCCATGCTCCTAATAGAGTTGTAGAGAATTTTAGCATTTTCGGTTATCTTCAATTTTGTCGCCAAAACGATTGCCAAGGGTCAATGTCTTCTATTCCCCCGGCAACCAATAAAACTTTTGAAAATATCGCTTTCCAACCATATGACTAATATTGCTGGTATAGGTTCGTAAAAGTATTATTTGACGATTAGACAAATCAGAAATGTCTTTATATGTTAAACATGAGGCACTAGGCGGTCGCCTTAATAAAGTAACAGAAAGATATCCTACTGCTATCAAAACAGGAACAGCTAAACTGGCAAACACTTAACTATTGATAAAAAAGCATTTACTTTAGCCACTGTAACACACAATATACAAAAGACATACGGCTTAAACGAAGCTTGGTATACGTAAAATAATGAATAATTTTTACTTTTGATTTAATTTTTATTAAAATTTTAAAAGTATTTCTCTTATTTATACATATTAAAATTTTTATTAAGATGTTTAAATATAACTATATTTTATATAACTTCTATTTTCTTCAGTTCACTGATTGCAGCAACAACGCACCACTCTATCAATATGCGTTCGTAACAAAATTTTTTGTCTAAATATTTACATAATATAACACGCTATCAATAGTTTTGAAGTGGAAATTAGCCTTTTTTAAAACATTTATAAATAGAAGCTATCTTATATGATAGTGTTGATAATTTTCTTCCAGAAATTTTAATAAATGAACTCAAGACAGTATAAAAGTAAAGGTTATATTATAAGCAATGCATTGAGGTACAATGCACACTTTAAGCAATTCTGCAATCTCCAATTAAAGCAAAATAATTAAATCCTATACCTCAGGCCACAAAGAGTATACTTTTGATTTATAATCTTGCCCTTGACAGAAAGTCTTGTCTAATTTGGAATCTTTATGGCGAGTGGTCTTCAATAAAGTTCGTCATTCGATTTCTCATTCATTTCTTCCTTTTTGAACATTTTTTCACTTTCTAAATTAATTTTTATGTGTTTTAAATATTATCGTTTTAAACTTCTGTTGATGCAATCACTTGAGGCTGTTGCGTTAGTACGCTTAAAGATGCATTGTCATCGTTTATGTTTAAATCTGCTGTTTCTTATCTATACTTTCCTTTCTTTTTTAATTTTAATTTTTGTTTAGTATATCTATTATTTATTCTGAAAGAATATTATAGAAGCGAAATCAGACTTTCTGAAAAAGTACGTTTCACGTTAAAATTCGACTTTGCTTAATTCGTTAAGCTTATCGACTGCCATCTTGTGTTTTCGTTTCAGATCACGAGGAATTCGAATGAATAATAAATCAAAAATAAAATGATGAAACGAAAAATATCGAAAGCTTCGTATTTGGTATAAAAACAAATATTCTTATTTCGAATTTTAACAAACTTCGCTCTAGGGATTGTGCAGAATAAGAAAAAAACTTAATCTCAAAGAGCATTTTTTTTTTTTTCGTTTTTAGAAGTATTTCCAAGAATAACATAAACTGTTTCGATAGGTTTCCTAACTGTGACTGTAACTTTTTTCCAGTCACAAATCGGAATACGACAATGAGAGGATAAAATAAGCAGACGAAAAAATGTCTGTGGAGTTAAGAATATTAAAAAGAAGGTTTTGAATTCTTAACTATTTTTACAACATTTTTCAAACATTATTCTTTTCAGTTTTCTTCATTTTTAGAATTGAATAAAAACCTAAAGTTCTGACCTATTTGTTGTAGAAATATTTCTTTCGTCGTGTTTCAACATATACTTTAAATACTTGTGTCATTCTATGGATTCAAATTATTTCTACTAGAATGACTGCGTGTCTTTTTTAATGTCATTTTCTTTTATTTTCACGGTTCTTTAGAAATAAGTTTTCAAAGAATATTCATTAGGAATCTTTATTCTTTATCTTGGAAGTTGGGATTTAGTGCATTTTAAATTGTTGACGGCATTTCTCTGCTTATAGTTTTAAAGTAGTGAATGCTTTCATATTTTCAGCATTCCTGACCTATAACGTAATTATTGTGATGTGGAAGACAAATTATTGAATTCAATTGCATCAAACAGCACATTAAACCTATAATTAAATTCCCAGGTATTTACAATAAAAATTACTTAATATGTGCATCTATATTTTCTTAATATTAGTGAAACAGTAGAAGAAATATTCCAAGATTTTACGCTTTGATTATCGCAATATTAAAAAAAAAATAAAAAAGTGAAATAATTCATAACTCTATTGGCAAATCTTATCGTGATTTGACTGTTTAATTTATTCATCTGTGTATAGAACTTGCACCAACTTACAATAGAATTTCGTATAACGCTCGTAATACGGAAAATATCGTACAGCACTATTTCCCATATAAAGTAATGTGTTGCATTTAGGAAATCTTGCTGTGCGACATTTTCTCTCGTATAACTTGCATAATTTAAACCAATATCTTTAAAATGATTACTACAAAGTCAACCTTTCTTTTCAGTATTTTAACAAATAGAACTGCATTTTAAAAACAAGTAACTCATATACGCTATTGATTGAAAAAGACATTCTTAATGCACTCAAAAATATTCTTTAATTGATTGAAATTTAAGAAGATAATTAATTATAAAAATGCAGGTATAATACTTTTATAGTCAAGTTAAAAATTCGAAACGCTTTTATAGTCTTGGTCATTATTCACTGCCCGAATCACTCATAATGATGTTGCATGCATTTTCTTCGTTTCAATGGAATTGGTAAATCTTACATTTTTATTATTGCGTCGCATAACATCAGTAGTTCTAGTATTTTTTGCATGTTCGCAATGGATGTGTTCGCGTTGCATGTTTTTGTATGAATTCGTGTTATAAACAACTGAACTGCATATTAATTTTAAATTTATAAACTAAAATTGTCGTTAATAGATATTACATCTTTGATATAAACTTACTTTACTTTAGCTAGTATATAGAAAAAGGAAAATAATAAATGAAAATATTTGAATCAACTTTATACACGTAATCATGTAAAAAAACTCTGATAGGTTGTGGTAGTTTACTGTAAATTTCATCCGTCATTTTATTGATTCAATTGGCATGAACATTTTATTCTTGAAGGCATTCCGATATATTAAAAATAATTTTTAACGTTCAGTTTTAAAAAATTAAATATGTATTCAAATGTGATTATCGACTGCTTTGATTTACACTGTTTCAGTTGCTGAGTTTTCACAGGTTTTCATTCATATTTTGAAAAATAATTCGAATTTAGGAAACCTTTATCAACAGATGATTTTCAAACTTGTGTATGCGTGTTAGTTTTACACTTTATGAATATAAAAGAATCAGCCGTTTCTTCCATTTATTGCATTATATGTTAAAAGGCTTAAATACAAGAAAATTGTTTCGTAAACTCAAAAGAGTTCATTCGGGTATTTATTTCAATATAACATTTTCTTAATGCATAGTGAGATCCCTGTCTCAAACCAAAGCGAAAAAAGTAAAAGAAGATGGAAGAATCCATTGATATAAGACAGTTATAAATCAAGAAAACAAGTCAATAAATGCCCTGTTAAAATAAGTGCCTCCTATTCACAGGCGTGACAAGAAATCTGTATAATTGAATAAAAGCCTTTTTGCATATTTGCTTGATACTAGGCTGAGAACATCGTGTCTCTAATTTATGGCATGGACTGATTCAAAGTAACAAGAGAAACGCCGTTATTCACATGTTTTTATTCGTATTTGCTCTGAGGAATCGGAAATGTTAGATGAAGAATGAAGTCCTGAAATGCTTCTAATTTATGCGCCTTAAGGAGCATTGTTTCGGTAAAAGTTATTTATGATATGTTCAGAAAACGCCAACTCCATTTAGCTTTGCATAAAGAAAGAAAATCTCCAATGGGACTAATGCGCTTCATTAGGGTTTCGGCAACAGAAGTAATATTAGGATTTATAAGCATGTTGGGTTAAAGCTTTTATTAGATCATGGTGAAATAAAGTTCATTAAATACTCTATGTATTAAAATATAAAGAGAAAAATTCATGAAAGATTTTAAGTGTTCTTTATGGGAAATTACTGTGGAAGTACCTTGTTTAGATTAAATACCTAAAATCATTTTAGCATATGTCCATTGCTTTTTTTAACAGTTTATCATTAAAATCTAGTAGCAGATTTTAAATTTTGAAAGGATAAGGTGTATAAGAATATAGGGGAATAATTATATTAGAGAAGGTTGCTGAATTTGGACAACCTGGACATTTTTAATGTATACTGATAGACAAGTTATTTTAATAAAAACAAGTAGTAGGATTTTTTTTATAGTTTGTTATCTTCAATACAGTGCAATTAACTTTTTATGAAATAAATTTTTAAATATGGATTTTTTTAAATTTGTGTCATTGGTCCAATTAAAGAAACAGTTTACCCAGATTGGACCACCAATTTCTTTAAACATAATTAAAGAAAAAATATTTTTACTTTCTCGTATACGAAGTATACAAAGAGAAAGTATTGTAATCGTCAAAAAATTCGAACCCGAGATTTTGACGAATCTCCACGTTTTAGACCTCCCCGAGTCCGAAAAACACAATTTTGGAATTATGTCTGTCTGTGAACACGATAACTCGAAAACTATTAGAGATAAAGGGGTGAAATTTGGTATGTGAACTTGACACATAATTTGTAGGTTTCTATCAACTTTTGGACAAAATCCGTCCAAGGGAAGTCTGTCCGCGGTCATACGAACACTATAACTCAAAAACTTGAATAGCTAGTTGGAATGTAGGTCCGTATCAAATTTTGGAAATCCGTCAAAGGGTTGACTGTCTGTCGGTCTGTATAATTTTCTTTTTGAAGAGAAGAATCCGTTATCTCCATGCGCATGCGTACTGGAAGCAATCTTCTGTGCACGCGAAAGGAACGGAATTTCATTAAGGAGTAGCGAATTACGTCAGTTTGTCGTTGAGCCTGTAAGAGCGGAAAATCGTTACGCATCTCTTTGAATTTGGTTCTTTACCTAGATATTTTTCAATTGAAAAACCTTCTGATAGTCATTGGATTCTGGGTAACAATCGGTTCGAATTTTTTTTAGCCACGCGGGGGAAGGCGAAACGGCACCTTTTTGGGAAGTGTACGAGAAAGTTTAGGGGAGAACATTTTCGCTGGTTGATTCTCAAATTCACATCCGCACACAGTGTATGATATAGCAAAGTATAACGATGATGGGAAGGTAAAAATGGAACACGAAACATTTCTAGAATCGTGCCAGGTGGTTCAAAGAACTGAGACAAAAATTAGAGTGGGTTTTGGCTGGTGGTCGCGTTTGTTTTTGCCCTTTCTTAAAAAATAAAATTCACCTCCATCCATCCAAACCGGAAAGGAGCCAAATGGCTCTAAACACGGGATGCAGGTGGTGTAATGTAATGTAATAATGCTGGTCGAGGGATCAGGCGACAAGGGAGAAAGCGAACGAAACTTGACGAAAGACTCTGTATCAAAAAATTGTTTTGTTAAGTTTAGAGTGTTATAAGTACTTGGGCTTCAAAATAATTTCTTCCCGAGCAATATATAGCTTTTAAGAGTTCATTTTCCTATTACTTTCGTGTTTTTAAGAACACTGAAATGAACTTGCATATTCGTCTGAAAATCGCTCTACGAAACAAAAACAGAAAATTCATCTATTTCGTATCGAAATTAGAATAGAACTTCTGAGATTAATATCAAATAGTTCTAACATAAAATGAACAAAGGTTTGTCTTCTTAATGAAGAAAAATAAACCTGAAACAAAACGGAAACACGATTCGTGCTTTATTGACTGTTTTATTGCCTTATTTCGGCCAAGAAGGAATGTCTTTTCTGTTAAGTTCACAAACTTTTGACACTTGTCCACGCCATATCAAACTTTACTAAAAGAATGCAATTACATCCACTAGCATTTGTCATCAATCACTGGATTCGTCAGGATTTTAATTGCCATCCTCGAAGAAAGTTGTGATATTACGGCAGCAAAAATGTTAATTATTTCCAAGATATTTCAAAGCACTAACGACGTTTTAATGAAAGAGACAGTTGTGGAAGATGTTAAATTGCTAGTTTAGAGAAGAAAGTCTTCATTTTCTTTCATTATCTTAGTTTGTTTTAAAAATTATACATTCATCTCATTACATTTAAATAAAAGTTTTTGGGAAAAAATTAGGTTCAGTAGATAGGATCTTGTTTAAAAGAAGTAGACAATTGCAAATTTGAATGGTGAATTCAATTTTTTTTAGATGAACATTCAGTTAATCAGATTTTCTGAGCAGTGACGACATGTATTTTTTCTAGAGGAAAAAAAAACATTTTGGTTATTGAAGGAGGAGAAACAAAATTAATTATCAGTCTTGGAACACATTAGTTAGCTATAGAAACAGAAAACTGTTATTCTGCTTATATTAATTAGCAGTAAAAATTATATCAAATGGGAATTAGGATAAATGTAAACAATATTGTGAATGCGAATTAAACCAGAGGAAATTTTTTCTCGACCTTTTCGTACATTTCCACAATATGATAAGCTTCGTGTGTTAGTTTCGTAGCATAGTGAAAAGAATCGAGCATTCCTCCCTTAATAGACTAGATCCGAAATGCGATACAAATGTGCAGTCTTCTTGTTAGAACATGTGCTAAATTTCATTTGTCCAACGTGCTGAGTTTTTAAATGATCGGGTTCACATACGCCAGAATAAACAGAACGACTGACGATGATCCCTTTTACGAATTTCGTCTCAAGGCAGAAATAAATTTACTATTCCGATGTTAAAACCATATTTCAAATATCATCCATCTAGCTCATTGTGTTTTCAAGTTATCATGTTCACGTGTATAGGGACAGACAAATTGGCAACTTCCCTATAACGGATTTCTTCCAAAATTTGATACAGATCGACACTATTGATTTAAAAACCCCATAGAAAATTTCATTCATCTTAGCTCGTTCCCTTTTAGAATTAGCGTTTTGAAAAACATAGAGGCATAATTCCAATTTTTTTCCAATCTCAGGCATGTATAAAACGTGGAGAGTCGTCAAAGTCGAATCGGGATCGAATTTTTTGACGATGACAACATTTTCTCTTTATGAACGAGAAAATAAAAAGAAAAAAAATAACGATTAGGAAAATCTGAATTTGAACTAAACTGCTGAAACAGCTTTCTAGCTTGTGCTTTTCAACTGTCATTTATTTTCTTCAAACAGTTCGTTTTCGTATGTTGAGAATAAGCGAAAAAGTTGCTACTTCACTAAAGAATATTTCTATAGAATATTTTTTATAGAATCCAGTGGAGTTTTCATTTATTGTCGTTTTTCTATAATCGACTATTATAGTAACTGTTGATATAAAAGTATTCAATATTAAAAACATGCCAACAAGAAATTGTTTAAAAATATAAACTGATAAAATTTTAATTTCATTCAGCATTCTAGAATATCCTTTTTTATGTACTTAAGCTGAAAAAAGGAAAAAAAATCTCTAATACAAATTCCCTAATTCCCTCGCGCTTTTTCCAGCTCTTATTGGATTATGAAAATAAAAATGATGCAAAACGTGAAATTATGAATGCACTACAGAGGCGTTAATTATTTATCTGTCTAAAATTAGATTTCCGAAAAAGGAAAGCTTTTCTTTTCCTTCATAATTACAAAAACAAAAATAAGATAAAACAGGATAAATCCCGGATCCATATTTAAAAAATGCAATCAGCTTTTCGACTTTTTTTAAAAATGTTTTCCAATTTAGGTTGTTTTTTTCCCAAGCAAGCATTTGCAAAAACGCTTGCTTGTATCCTTTTCACAGCTATGCATCTTTAAGCTTAAATGTTCCATTTTTAATTATTTACATGTTTTAATGTTCAGCTATAAAAGTGGTGGATGGAAAATCTGAATTCTATCTTAATATATTTTCTACCTTCTTTATGTAGCTGTGATAAAATATATACTCCCAAACTGGAAACGTAGAAATATTCTAATAAAATTCGTTAAGGCCTCAAGCAAATTATCTTCTTTTTGTGTTTCAATCTTAGGCAGTCTGACAAAAATTAACTAACATTAATTTAATATTCATGCTTTTAAGGAATTGTAGCATATGCAATGTATTTTATCATCATATTAAATAATATTGCAATAAACTACAGATAAGGATTTTACATTAGTTCTACATTCCATTAAATATTTTTTCACCTTTGCCATTCATTTATATTCATAACGTTTAGCTTATAAGTAAATTTAAGAATTTGACGACCACTTTGCAAAAGTTCTAAACTTAATGATTTATTAACTTCGGCATTAGAAACCACCGTGTATTGGAGTCAAAGTAGCAGCTTCGCAACCGATGGGTTGCTGGTTCAAGTCTCGATTCCACGGAAGATCCGCCGTGTATACGAGCCTTCTGCATGCTATATCTGTCAAGGGTCAAAAGTCCTCCCGCTGGTGTCGTGTGGAAGCTTGGAGAGGAATATGGCAAATGAAGTGTGTTCTCGTCATCTAGCCAGATTTCAAAATTTCAAGATCCTTCCCGAAATAGGCCTAGTATTGCTTTTAAACGGGACTTGCTTTAACTAAACAAGACATCATCCTAAAACATCCCCTTTAGTAAGTATTATCTTAGCGCATATTTTCCGATATATAATATTTCAAGTCATAGCGTCGCTTAGCAAGCAGCACCACCTACCTCAACTTTTTGAAATTTCAAAGAGGAAGAAAGAAATGAATCTGCAACCTCTAGTGAACTCTTCACATCCGAAATATTTTCTATTCACAAGGCTAAAGCAAATTACGTTTGGAAAAATCCTCCCACACACGATTGGTACGCCGGGAACAGTCCTGGTCTGTCTCTACAGTCCGTAGGCACAAGATCCGCTCAGACTGTATTGACCAGGTTGCGTAGTGGACACATTAAAAGCTTAAAATTCATCGATAAGGAAAAGACTTGTTCCTGTTCCTGTCCTGCTTCTCCTGCACATAGCATTGACTGTATTGGCGCCTCTGCGAGGCAACTGTGGAGTGAGGAGGGCAAAGGACTTGTGGAGTTGTTAGAGCAACATGGTGTCATGGACCTGGTCTAATTTTGGGCCAGGGGGACATGAAACAACAAGAAATGAATATTTCGCAACCAATAACGAATACTTCTGAATTTATTCTCGTATCTGGTAGGAACACACGATCTCATGTTCGCATCAGATGCTAAGAAAGTTCAGAAATTTTCGTTAATGGTTTTGAAGTATTCAGTTTTTTCTTCCTTTTTGAAATTTCAAAAAAATTGAAGTAGATGGCATTGCTTTTTAAGCGACGATAGGATTCTATTTATTTTGCTGTACGTTCAGCCTTTCATATAATATTTTCAGCAGATTCATTTCATTTATCAGAGTAAGAATTTATTGAGTATTGGTAAGTATTTTCCTAAAGATGCGTAGGTTGTTGATGAACCATAACTCAAGCATGGCAGATATATATTTACCTTTTTGTTATTTGTAGATAATTTTTAAATGTGCATCAAGCTGCTCATACTTGCTGCTTAAAAAGATGAAAGTTAAGAGCCCATCTCTCTTAAAATGATATTTATTTGGTTTGAAATAATAAAATTTGGTTGAAAGTTGCGAAAGTCCAACTGCTTTGACATTTCATTCGTATGAATTTTTCTTCCCTTCTTTTGCTTGTCTCTTTAGACAACGTCTCACGTATCTGACCAATAAGTATTGTAGGCTTAGCAGGCCTCTGATGCAAATGACTAAGTTGTAGTATTATAACGATAGAATTAATATCATGTTGAACTGAAAAGGCAATTTTTTGTGATGAAATAAATATTTTTCCTAATTCTGTTTTCTTACGGAAAAAATAAACATCATTATCATAATTCTAGAGTAAAATGATATAAAATTATAAAATGATCATTCGACTGAATTCAAAAATCCTAACATTTTTAAGTTTTTTAAGAAGAAGACATTTAATGTTTTGAGCGCCAAAACTTACCATGAATGATATCATCGGCAATTCATTTAATGTCGAATTCCGTCACTAATTTATTAGAATCCATTATTGTTCTATTTTTGGAAATTCCCGGATTCTCACATTTTACAATCCGAAAGTCTGAGTACAAAGAAAATTATTTAAAAAAATATCGATAGCTTCTATTTGTTTCAAAATGTTTTAAAATATTATTTGATTATTTTAAAAGATTTTTTTTGTATAGGATATATAATTAAACTTTAATCATCGAAATATTTTTTTCCTTCGTGCTTACAAGGGAATAAATATGTTCTTGTTCGATTTTAATAAATTATGAATATTAATACAAAAAATTCTTACCCAATATCTATAGTTATTTGCTTATACAAGCTTTGTTATCATATTTCTCGACTTAACGTAAATTGTTGAGATGTAGCAGTAAGGGTAGCATAAATCTTTTGCGACTGTAACAAGCTTAGATTTAAATTTAAAAAATGTCAGATATACATTTGAATGACAAAACTTTCTGACTTATTTTCTAAATTTATGCACAAAAACTTCAAGAATCAGAAGTTGAAATGAGAATTGGAATACTGTTGTATTGTTTTTCAAAAGATTTCAGCAACCGTCCACTTAATGCTCCAGGAAACAAGATCTTATTCTACAGAGCATATCAGCGAATAATTTTATTTTTATATCACCAAATGACAATTTCGGCACTTAGGATAGCTCACAGAGATTAACTCTGGGCTTAAACTTTTGTTTCTTCCTATGAATATTATTATTTTTATGTTTGTAACGTTTCTTTGCAAATTCAGAAATCATAGTTGTTAACCTTTTCCTTCCGAATGGTACAGATGTTGTATCAGTGAAACGTTTTACTCTCTGTACGAGCTGGTACAGATAACGCGCCACTTAAATATAGGGATTTAATTTCTCTTCGAAGCTAATCAGTCGCTTCTCTCTAATCCCTTCTTATCACAATATGGATGATTTTGCATTCCTATCCAAATATATCATTCCATGTGTGAAAGATATATTAATTGCTATATCAATTGAAATATTAATTTTACACCCCCCTCGTACTACATGATTTGTCACCAGTTTGTGGAGGCTGCGCTGGCTTAGTTATAAGGTTTCGGCTCCGGGGCCGGAGGGATTGACTGAAGATTGAGGTTCCACTGAAGATCCGCCGTATATTGAGCCTGTTGCACGTTAAATCATACGTAGGGCATCAAACGTCCTCCCGCTGGTGTGGTGCGAACGTTTGGAGAGAGGGGCCTTCCAGCTCAGGTTTCGTCCTCGTCAACTGACTGCCGTTCAGAATTACGAGATTCGTCCAAAATAGCCCCCGCGTTGCTTCCAAACAGGACGTTTCTATAACTAAAAGAAACTAAACTCGCCAGTTTGGTATGGACATGTGTGGAAGAGCAGCAGTATGATCGCCAAAAACATCGTGCTTACGCCGACTTGCTTTGGTGGGGTCGTTCTTCCTTGTCCATCTACTTGCTCATTCTTTTAACATAATTCACATGGCTTGTGACGACTTTACATAGTTTCACATTATGATAGTTTATTACATTAAATGAATAATAACATTAGTAATAACATTAAATACAAATTATAATAATGTAATAACAATAAAGAAGAAATAAAAAAATAATGATAAGCAAGACTATATAACGACAAAGGTGGTCAAAGATCTTTTCTCCACTCTTCTCTTCCTCCCTTTTCAATAGGTTCGATTTTTTTTTCATTTTGACAGCCTAGGTGTTACTTATTCTTCTAAGTCAAACCATTAGACACCGAATTATATAGTAGCGCAGAGACACTCTATATACAATTCGATTAGAAGACACAAATCAGTTTTATGCAAGGAATGAAATCAAATTGGTTTAGTAGTGCTTAATTTTACCAGCTCGTACGCATAAAAGAAAAGATTCCAATTCTACAGTGAGGCACATTAAATCTGGCGGGTCTAATCTCGCTTACTCTATCCTTTTTAGCCGAGTTCATGTACACGTGTTAAAGTGGAAGTGTGGCATCTTTTATTGGTCAAAGCGGCAAAGGAGCACATAGTTAGAATCTGAGGTAGAAGTCTGACTTGGCTTCAATATATGGGGATAGGTTACCTCCGTGGAGGACTCTTTGGAAAAAGGATCCACATATGTGTTTCACATGGGGGTATACCAGGAAAATCTACAGCGCCGTTCAATTAGTTGCTCATGCATCTGACTTCTAGTTGCTGAATAATGATAGTGAAGAACCCAGCCAGAGGAGAGAACCCTCTTCTTTTTCCGATTCATGTTCCCGAATCATGCAATAACCTACCGGACTAGGTAAATGGTGGGTAGAATGCGGAATTAAATATATGTAGTACCAAGATTAGAGAGAAGGCCGATTAATTCCGAGATTTGGGATAAGATTCATTTGATTTATTAATTTCTACCAAATTGTAAGCAGGCGAAAACTTTCTGAAGCTACAATGGCACTCGTTAACATGGTGTATCAACATGTATTGACTAATCTTCCTCATGGAGTGGATGACTGGAGAGTCTGCCTTGTCAACTGAGCGTAGTAAAAAAATTACGAGTTTCATCCAAAAGAGCGTTTATATATTTTCTAACCGAGGCGTTATTTCAACTAAACTGGGCACAGTGTCTGTGCCTTTCGTAGGGAAAAGGTTAAGGGAAATCTTTAAAGAAATTATCTTTTTTTCCTTACGAATACTCCTTCACTCGAATACGCGTTAAATCAAGACGACACTCTCAAATCGCATCCTTGCCACGGACTTCCTAACCTTAACGGCTTCCGTCACTAACAGAATCGATCGACGATGTGCTCCCGATAGTATTCGAGGCCAAAACAACAGTCCGCAGATTATGGCCACTTTTTTTGCATCGCTTCTCAAAATGCCATAAACATCTCTTATAAACTCCATAATTCATGAGCCCGGCGCCTCCTTTGATGATCCTGTTTACCTAGCTGTCTCGGCCTATTTATTTTATCTCTGAACTTGCCGTAAATCCGTAAATGGAGCAGCCTCCAGAAGGAAACAGGATTAGAGGAGAGGGAAATTCGATTCGCGGGTTCTGACAGGTTCCTCGGAATGTAAAGGTAGCTTAAATTTTTTATTGGACATACTTGGGCAAGAATATTATGAGGTATTTGAGCGTAATGCCAGAAATACACGCAGGCAAGTCAATTTGATGAAATAAAAATTAACAAGACACAATAAATATCTTGAAACCTGTTCCTACGCGGTTGTACCAATAGAAATTGTCCTGTATTTAGGGGCTGGTACAACTGCTGTACCTTTAAAACAGTGGTATTTGTGGTACAGTTGAAACTAATGTGCTGTACTTGTAGGGATATTGTCATATTTAGTCTTACATTGCTGAATGATGCATATTTGAACAACTTACGTTTTTTTAATAATCTTACATTTTTTAAGAGAATGTTAGTTGATGGCACACTAAATGTGAGTTCTGATGGTTTTTAATCCATCTTGGTGTAGAAAGTCTGTAATTCAAGGTCCCGTAATAACGGAGAAGTGTGGCACCTACTGATGGTCTTGGAGCACCCAGGTATCACTTGAAGTACAAATCTGCTTTAGCTCTAATGCATAGTCACAGCCTGCTTTCCTGAGGATTTCGGGGATTAGTGGTTCATATACATATTTCGCTTATATTAAAACTAGGACAACCTCAAGTATCCGGCCAGACTGCAGCAAACAACTCGTCACTAAGGCGCTTATCGGTCAATAAGTTCCTGAATAATGAGGGTTAAGATCAAGCTAGAAAATAAAACCCATAACCTTCTGTTTCCAATTTATATTCCTCGATCATGCCGTGCCTTAGCCCGTACGGCTATTGGTGGGCACAGTAAATTTACCGACCCGCACCTAGAAGGAAAATGACCAATTAGTGCAGCAATAGTAACAGACGCAAGGAAAAAGTTAAATACTCAATTTTTTTTCAATTTTATTGAAACAATAACATACCGTCGTTTCTTACTAAACAAAAAAGAAAAATAAAGAAAAAAGGACAAAACCAGAAAACACCAGAATTGGATACTAAATGAATTTCACAGTTCGTAGAGAATTCAAGAAATATAGGGTTCAGTAATAGAGTAACCTTTTTCTTCTATTTGGACAATAGTTCTCGGAACCATTTATTTTCAAAGAATTCCATTTTTTTTCTTAGTAGATAAAATATTTATTTCCAAGTAATACTTTTCATATCTCCTACCTTTCACTTAAAATTTTGTTGTTTTATATTTCAAAATATGAAAGTATCCAGGAAAACTCGCAACCTGAAATAATCCAAATGCTCTGCGGAAGACACAAAAAATGAAGATAAAAAAATCATTTTATTTCAGTCTGAATTTCAAACAACGAAAGGAATCCACATTAATCATGCTTTTCAATTCGTTACATTGTTTAATGTCGGTAAGTATCTATTTCAATAGAAATGTCAAAGTCTGAATGACAAAATCACGAGCGCAGTGCTTTTTTGAAAAGGTTCTTGCATCTCCACTCCTTGTTCAATTGTCTGAACAAGAGAAGCGATCCGTATGAATTTTGAAACGAATCTATTAAGACAATGAACAATCAGTCTCATCCATCATTTAAGACAAATCACGGAAGACTGATTTCTTTACCTTGAATTAAGATGAGTAATGGCAAGAAGTATGACGGTTCAATCAGAAAAATGAAACGTTTAATAAAATGATTGAAAGTCATTGGAATTGGAACTATTATTTTTGAACTTTTAAATCACATTTTAAGTGGAATGTCGAAAGTTGCTGTTTGAATTTTTTTTTTTTGCTCCTTCCATCTATCTTTAGTTGTCCAATTTAAACTTTTTTTTTCTTGCTCAAAATGTGAAGTCCGGTTTTCAAAAATTCAAAGAATCCAATATTTATTTACTTCGAAATGTGTTAAAACACACAAAACTATACTCATGGGTCATTATTAGGCTTACTATTGCATATTAGGTCTAATAATTAAATGTACGTTGTGTCTTTGACATATGATTGCTAAAGTGAACTGACCGTATCCTTGCTTTTTTGGTATGTCGGGGGAAACGTTTTCAAGTCAATTAGAGTTTCACATTATTCGCTTTCATCTTAGCTCATCAGAATGCTCTTTAGGTAATAAGAAAGTAACTTTTTAATTTAAGGTTACTAAAGTAACACTGAAAAACAAAAAGAGTCATGCCTGTAAATAAGTTGTTCAGAAAAAGAGTAAACAAAATCAAATATAGCGTCCTAATTTGTCATTTTCGGTTAGAAACGTGCCATCTGTGCATACATGCTTTAAAATATGTGTAGCCAACTCTGTAAACCCAGTTTCTCTAAGTTTGACTTGTCCTTTTCTTAATTTCCAGGAATATGGCAAATCGGATAACAGAAGTTGGGCGGGTAGAGTAATATTTTATTTTCCAGATTATAGGTTGAAAGAGAAAAATATCGAGAGGGCTTTGCTCTCAACTCTTTGGAATGTTGCCTCATAAAAATCCCGCTTGTAATATGTAGTCAAAAGTGTTAGCATGCATTAAACATCATGCAACTATTCATTCTCGATTGTCACTATTGAATTCCTATAAACGATCCAGAAATTTACCTCTCCTATTGATGGAACCATTGCTATTTGTATACAATTTTATTTTTCCATGTTTATAGAAATGGAATAGTGTAATTGATTTTTTATTCATTTCTTATATTGCGTATGCAGTCTAAAAATTAAATGTACTTATGGTATGTTGTGTCTTTGACATATGATTGCTGAAGGGAATG
Source organism: Araneus ventricosus (assembly GCA_013235015.1). Lineage (NCBI taxonomy): Eukaryota > Metazoa > Arthropoda > Arachnida > Araneae > Araneidae > Araneus > Araneus ventricosus. The sequence continues at coordinate 1,232,956 of BGPR01000037.1, read as the reverse complement.
TTAAACTTGCTGTGCTAGAGTTTTGAAATTTCTTACACTCGAATATTCTCGGTGGCATCACTGTATTTTTAATTTTTTCAGTTAATCTATTAATGTAATTAAATTTTCATTCCTTAAGAATGGCTCCACCTAGTTAAAATTCGATAAAAATGTTTCCTATATTATTTTTAATAATGAATTATAAATTAGAAACTTAAAAAAATTAAAACAAAAAATCCACGTTTTAGTACACTAATAAAAGCGTCTGTAAAAGAAGTTATTATTATTTTTTAAAACTTGTTATTTTGATGTTTGTTTGCTTTCACTTAAACAGTTTAATTATTTTTACACCATCTATTTCATTTTTAATTTCCAAATTTTTGATTAAAACTATTTTTAATTCTGAAACGTTGGAAGAAAAATATTATTCGATTTGAAAGTTTGTCACCCTACTTCAAAACAGTGAAAAAAAGCTTACAAATGTCTTTGTCTCAGTAGACTCTTGAGATTTGTACTTGATTGATTTGAGGTCGATGTGAAAGTTAAAATTGTTTCTTTTTGCACTCTAACTTTTACACTTACGGATAATCGGCGAAACATCCCGATTGCAAGGCCCTTCCAACAAGATACAAATACAAAGGTTAAATATAAACCCTTCTAACAAGATGCAGAACAATACTACTATTTACTTTTTCAGTAAAGCCCTAAATGAATAACGTTTCATTAATCTGTTGTTTTAGTTAATCCTGTTAATTTTTGGAAACCAGAGCCATTGTTAAATCACTATATCGCAGAAATACACATTGTTAGTTTGTAAAATAACTGAATTCGCTGCATTAATATCCAATATCACGTGAACATGTTAAACCCAAAGAAGCATTTTTCACAAATAGTTATATGATTGGATTGTGGTTTCATTTCATAGAAATTCCACGCAGAATGAAATTGCATTTAAATAGCAATATCAAAAGAAATGCTTTTTTTTCAACGTATGTACATTGTGCTCCTCCTAGATTTAATATTTTTATTGCTATTTGAAGAAAGAAAAATGTTTTTCTTCCATCATCTAGCATAACATTTTGCTGATAGTAATATTTGGAAATAAAAGAATTTCCCAACTTTTTGACCCTCCTCTCCTATATCTCTTGAAAAATTCATTTTGTTTTGCGAAATATATGAAATTTCATTTCGACTGATATCGACTGGATTACTTCAGAGAAGAAATTGTCTTTTAGGGGTTTTCAGCTATCCTGGAGAAACGTTAGCTTCAGAAACAAGAATTACGGAGTTTTATTTTGAATTTCAATGGATTTAATAAAATCATTCAGCGTCTAATTCAATGATTATCAACATGTGGCCTTTCATTGTCAGATGACTTATAACGAAAAAAAGGGTAAACATTTAAAAAAAAAACTAATATTATAACCAAACTAAGGAGAAAACATGATACAGTTTATTTTTAATATTGGATGGTTTTCTTTGAAATAAAATTTCCAAGGTATTAGACATTATAAATGTTTAATATAGCTGAGGGACTATCTCAAAATGCATAAAAATGCTAAGATAACTAAACTGACTATCCTACAAATCTTGACTTTATATAATTTTGAATAGAGTGCAAATACGCCCCTGGAAGGCTCGGGGCTGGATTATCAAATAGGCAACTGCCTAGGAGCCACGCAACTTTTAGCGGCCCCTAGGTCTTCATGGAAACCTAATTTTGTGCTTATATTTGACTTGCAAGGTCAGAATAATCAAATGTATAAAAATTAAGTATTGCTTAAATTTCCGAGCATCATTCTTAGAATTTTTTTCATGCTTTCAAATTTTCTTATTGATCAATTTGGTTCCAATTTTTTTCGCAGTTGGCTGACTGATTCACAAATCAACATCTCTGGAAATCTTTATCTTAGAGTTTCAAGATTTTATTTAAAAAGTTTTGTCATTTTTTTAAATGTTAATTTTTTGTTTAAAATTGCTTTTAAAAACTTTTATACGCTGTTTAAATTTTTTTATACTAAAACCAACTTCCTTGGTGGTGATCCGCAATTTAAACATTTCGTCGTTGCTTGAAAAACCTGCATGTATGGAGATTAAATCAAAATGAATAACGAAGGTTTAGGAAATTGGAGAGGGAAAAGAGGGCCCCGAAGCATTTATTACCTAAGGGTCTCTGCAGGCCCTGAGAAGGCTTATTCAAATTTGTAAAATTAATGCTTTTCCAGCGAAACTTAAAAGTATTCCTAAACCAGAGAGGGGAAATTAGCCCTAATGCGAAGATTATAGTCCTCTTACAATCTTCGCTTTCTCCAGCCTTATCTGACCAAAGTTTTGACTACATACCTGCAATTGTATATCTTATCACTGACCTTATCTTTAAGAAAGATAGTCAGGTACAAAAGCAACACAATCCACTGTCCCTGTAAAGTAAGCATCCCGCTCTGTTCACTTGGGAATTGGTGTGGATAATTTTCTATTACACAACATAGGTCCCTCGTGTTTTCTCTGTTATACGACATGCGAGAAGCTACATCATCATCTCTGGCACAGAGCGGCCACCATTAATGGAAAAGTGAGCTAAACGCACCCGCTATGTGTGCTTTGAACAGAAACTATTTCACTTAGCGAAAATTATTTTCTCATTCTAAGAATCTCAAACCATCTTCTCATACATTGAAGGTGTAGGAAAAACCTTTGAATAAATTTTTGATATTGTGTAGAAGAGTGATGAAGGTAAAAAAAATCAGTGCAAGCACCAAAGAGATTCGCAAGTATTTGCCAAAAGTTGGAAGTTCCCTTTTATCCTTATGTATAATTCATCTCGTTATACGCATGTGCATGCTATTTTTATCATTCATGACCAGTGTAAAATGTAGTGCATTAATTTTATATTTGTTTCATAGTGCTATGAATTATTGGGGCCATGGTAGCCTCGTGGCAGTATCTCTGCTTCGGGATCAGAGGTCGCGGTTCGACATCCGATACCACGAAAGATCCGCTGTATGTGGGGCTTATCGCACTTTAAAGCTTTCGAAGCCCAACTGTGCTCTCGCTGACATTGTATACAACACCCACTCCGCATAGGCCTACCCAATAAGGTGTGATCATCGTCATCTGACTACGGTTCAAATCACGAGGTCCTTCCCAAATAGTCTTCGTGTGGCTTCAAAACGGGACGTTAATCTAACTAAATTATACCAAACCGTGAATAAATTTCTTTTTCTGGTCCGTCTTAAATTTGCTTGTTCATTAGCACATTTGTGCACGAGTGTCCTTATGATAACGTGGGAATGTAGCGAGGTAACTAACTGCCCGTTGAGGTGTGGTCCTCGTCATCTGATCACGATTCAAAATGAGTTCCGTTCTAAACTGGTCCTCGAATACCTTCGAAACGGGGCATTAACACAGCAAACCAAATTACTGACGCATTTTTTATTAGAAATTCCAAGTAACCTAATGGGAGGAAGAAATTAAAAAAAACGATATCTGAGAGGAGACGGCCGTTTTAAAACTTATTTGAAATGTTGGCCCTCAAACTTTGAAACATTGAGACTCGATTGTTGATGTGATTCTAAGCAGAAATGGAGTAAGAACACCTATGTCTCTTAAACAAAGGAAGGCATCGTATAAGTATGCTAATTGATTAAGCCGATTTCTTTTATAAAATTTTGTATTATTAATTAACTAAGCGACATGGTAACATCTCTGTAATATCTACTATTTAAGTGAATAATCCATTTGATACTTGTTAACATCTTTTGTTTTTACCGCAGTATGACCCGAAACTAGGAAATTCGAGACCTATTTAAACAACCGCTGTTGTTTCGCAGAATCTTAATAACAGCCGGACCTTCATCCAGAATAAAAATAAGTATTTTATGAGAATGAGTCCTTTGCAAGTTTTTCGAAATAGAAATACCTGGAAAACAATTTCGCTGTTTGTCGGAAATGTGTGGTGTTTCGTAATTTAGAATAAGTTGGTTAAGCTTAAACTAAGGTTGGTTAAAAGCAATTCAGGATAAAGAGAGGATATGGAATTCTGCTCCTGGGAGACATTTTGTTGAGACGTGCCGCAAAACACTCGCGAAAATTTACGTGAAAAGAATTCGTACCCACAGTTTCGTATTCTACAGTGCGTAGTAATATTTTCTCTATTTTTAAACCATTCCCATATCTGATCCGGTATTGTTTTTTATTTGTCCGGCTATTTTTCGCAGAAACAACCAGTTTTATGTTAGAGATTTTAGTATATTTTTCATTGATTTTTAAAGCAAACTACTTCAACTAGATGCAGGTATATAGAGTGTTTTGCAGCATTTGCGTCCCCGTCATATTTATAACAATTTTTATTGCTCCCCTCACATTTTTATGTATTTTTACCAATGTAAGTGATTTTCTACGATTCACACTTTCTCCTGGTTTACACCACTATTCCTGGGGTCTGTTAAAGTGTAAAAGAGCGGTAGTTCAGTGATGACTCGGTCGATAATCCGGCCGAAAACTATTGTCGAAACCGACGAAACCCGAGGCAATTATTTCCAGATGAATCGATGTAAATCCAATTAATTCTTTCTAAAAGCTCCAATATATATACTGAAAAAAATCATGGAGAATAAATCTAGTCCAGTTCGTACCCAACGTCCCGTAGGCGCGACGCAACGATTCCGCTCTTATCGGCCCAGGGTCGTGCAGAACTGCGACCGGTTGGCCCAGCGTCGCGTATACGTTAACTTCAAAACGGAACGCTTTATTTGAATTTTTAAATGCTACTAGATGGCGCGAATTAGCAGCTGTTTTTACAACGGTCGAGTCATGTGGCATTTGAAGTATGCACTTTCGATTCCGTGTTTTTCTAGTCGGTTTTATTTCATTTGATTATGTAAGCTACTGCGCGCGTTCGATTCTTGCAAGAGGATTGCGCATTTAAAGAGTTCTGTTTTATTTCGCGCTGGATTTTTTTATACTTTGTTGACGCGATGAAAGGCTGGAATATTTATTAGTTAGGGGTTGGAGTAGAAATTATCGTTTGCAGTTGTATGTTTTGGATCAATTTCATTTTAGCTCAATTGTTTTTTATAAATATCACGAACATTTTATTAATTTATATTCAGATACCATCAATAATAATAAACGGTAAATTCCAGCGTATTTACTTGCAGTAATGATTTCATACGAATTTCTTTATGGCGACGCTCCATTTCGGAGAATTCGGTCCCGTGACCCCGCTTCATTCTCCGCGCACTGCTCCTCAAGGGGTTAATACTGAAAACAGTAGTAAATTCATAATAATTGAATATAAAACTGCTAAAGCCTCTAGGAGTTTCTGAATGATACGCCAGGAAGGTCTTCAGTATACAATCGCCGCTGGCACACAACAAAAGAGTTGGCCTATCTTTCATAGGCTTATGTCCTGGCAATGCCTTTTCCACTTGTGTAATGAACGTCTTCTGGCATTTTCTTCCGAAAGAGGCCAGGATTTATCCCCCACAGCCTTCTTGTAATCTTTAATTCCTTCAGCCTCCGCGTAATCTTTGGATTCGGACACAAATGTTTCGGACTGCCCCAGACTTGTCTTAACTCGCATCTTCGCCGTTTGTTTTCGCAAAATGAACAGCGAGGTCACGCCGACGACATCCGAGGCAAACGATGAAAACTGAGACAAATGTTTCATGGAAAAAATCGACGATAACAGAGGTCAACGGAAACCGAGGTATTTCTGTATTCATTGGGTGGCTTCTATAAGCTGATTAATGACACAATAGTGCAAGAACTACAAATTACAAAACGAGTCATGTGAAGGTAATTGAACAAACCGACCAAACTATAAGTACGTTAAACAACTAATAAACTAAAAATCCAGATAACTCAAAGTCAATAAAATTAAAACAGAAATTTTCCTAGAACTTAAATAAATAGATTTACTTCACTAATTAATTTCAAAAGTTGCAATATGCTGAAGGAAAGAAACTATTCAAGACCAGATTCTACTCGGTTCTTAAACGAAACATTTTGTTTGAATATTGGACATCGATGGCATGAATTAAAAATTGGAAGGAAGTTCGTGGCAAATAATTGTTGGATGATATTGCTTTCCACTTTCTCTTGAAATGAATTGGCACTGTCTGGACTCAATCTTTTTTGTAAATTTCACCTTTTCTTATCTGTAAGGAATTAAAGTTAAATACTGGTTTTCTCCATCAGTTATACATCCCGAACAAACTTGGCCGGTTCTCTTTGACATACCACTAATTGCAAGGGACAGCTACCACAGTCACGGTGAGTTTTGGGATAAATTTGTGAATCGCTGGCCACTTAGGCTTGTGATTCATCAGCCTCTAAATGACCCACTGGTTTACTTATTAAATACTTTCCACATTGTATTTGAAAAGCATGTTTTGGACATGGAAAACGAGGCCTCGTGCTAAACTCTCGGCTTCGGGCAAAAGGGTTCCAGGTCCGAAAACCAATTCCACTGAAGATCCCCCGTATATGTGGGCTTATTGCACGTTAAATCATACCTAGGGGGTCCGAACGTCCTCCCGTTAGTGTGGTGTGGAAGTTTGGAGTGGGAGTGCCAGCTTAAGTGTCGTCGTCTTCATCTGTCCGCAGTTCAAAATTACGAGGTTCGTTTCAAAATAGACTTAGTGTGGCTTCAAAACGAGACATTAATATAACTAAACTAAACTGGGCATGCAAAACATTTCACTTATCAAAACCATCCTGTAGCAACTATTACACGAATAATAACGTAGGGTCTACGCATTGCGTATACCCTTTCAATGCGTATTCATTTTCCTTCTTCCATATGCCAAATTTTAATTTACCTGCGTGTTTCTCAAAAACAATTGTGTTCTCTTTATGGATAATTTACCCTTTTATACACTTAGGGTATCTTTGTGGCCTAAAATACCGTTGGGAATCTACTTTCGAACTTATGTGCACATGACAAATTCTTTTAGAAAACCACGTTTTCTAAAGCTATCAGAACAAAGACCTATGAATTCACTGACCTTAAGGAAATTGCTAACTTTAGGAAAAATTTAAATCAAGATTTTCTAGTTCTGGAAACAGAGATTTTAATAATCTTAATGTCGGAAATATAATTTCTAAACATTTTTGAAAATATGTGGTGTAGATGGGATACAACCTCATCGTTCATATTTGATTTTATTGAATGCAATAATTCAATTTTCACTCAAATGTCGTGAGAAAGCGAAAGCTTACAATTCAGCTTTCACTTTGATGACAAGCTTTTAATTTGAGATTTTTTTCGTATTGTTTATGATGGATTTGGAATAGTGCCTTATGTTATTTATATTTTCCAGACAATTGCCAAATGAGGTCAACTAAGTAACGAATTATGTTGTTTTTGAAAGAAAATCATATCAAAATAGGATAAGAAAAACCAGCTGCCTTAATAATTCAGAAAACAATTTGTCTTAGCTTTGTATGACGTATGTGCGGCCTCATCATCATCCTCTGCATGGGATATGTAATCAATCACTTTCTCCAATTTGGAAGTTCAGAAAAAAGCCCTATTACTGCTTGAGATGATTGAATGTTTTTTTTTATTTTTGTAAAAAAAATTAACAAGATATAGAGAGACAAATATATTTATTTGGTATTCAAAATTGATAAACAGCATTTATCTGCTATATTTATCAAAGATTTTATGTCAGAGTATCCCAGTTTTTGTTCCTGTGAAAATATCAAGAAGTTTCCATAAAGAATATGATCGATTATGAACTAATTTTGTCTGTTTTGCCTTACTCGAAACAAAAAGTTTACAGATCTAGCTAATGTTGTATTTTAAATTACTTCTTTCACATATTTTTTTACAAATATCATTTTGTTTGATGCAGTTTGCTGCTAGGCATGAGTGCATTTTTGTAGACTTGGCGCTTTTCCTGGAGCATGACAGTGATTCATTAGCCATCCTATCGAAGAGTGTCATTATATGTATTTTAATGAACGACCAGTGTCTTAAAGTGAATCAACCATGCATGCACGGTGCTAAATTTGCCATATGACTACCAAAGGCTTAAAGATGGCGCTGATGTTTACTAGGTTGTGACGTCATCGTTTTCATCAAATTTACAACCTTCTTGCCGAAAAGGAAATAAATGGTACTTTCTGGCACTTCGGAAAAACTGAAGGGTTCCCTACCCCCATAATAATCCTTCCCTCACATTCTTGTATTACAAAAGAGAGGGTCCTGTTTTGCCTCTGGCTATAAAGAAGGAGGATCGGACAAAAGTGTTAACTTCCCGTTCTGTCGGAAAATTGTATGAAATATATTTCTTTTAGCTAGTTTTAGAAACTTAGTGAAAACAAACGCATATACTTTGATGATTGCATTTTTTCTCCAAACTAAGCTTATGGCGGAGTAAATTCCAAGAAAATTTGAATAATGGATGTTTCGATAACAGTAATTATGCTTCGAAAATAATAGCAAACTGAATTCAAATTAAAATCAATAATATTAGTTAGCTTTCCTAGTTCAGAATTTTGAGTTAGGTGAAATAGTTCATTTAAAACATCCTATAAAAAAAAACATACTTTTCTGCAATGAAATTCCTAAAGCGCTTAATAATTGGTGCACACTTAAATAAATCAAACTTTAAATGTCATATTTTCTTACGGGAGGGTAGGAGGAATACTTACGTAACAAAAATATATCATTGCATTCCACACATCTCTGAAGTTATGGCAGATAATAATTATCTTAATATAAATAAAAGTCATTGTGGGTATGTAAGTTTGTATGTATGTATGTTCGTATGTATGTTCCACATCTAATCCAAAACCACGGCACTGATTTCAACCAAACTTTGCTCACTTATTAATTAAGACAATGGGAAGATTACTGTCACCTTTTCAAAGCGCAAAAGTTATTTAAATAGCCAGTTAATTAAAAATTAACCGAAACCGTTTTCCGCTGTACGTTCGGAGCAAATTATCCTCAGAAAATTATTTTTATACCATTTTAAAGTTCAAAATTTTACCTTTCTAATGATACCAATTGTGACATTTTTCCTTCGATTTTTTTATTGATTTTTCAAAATTTAATAAAAAGTTGACACGCAGACGATTTTGAAATAAACCAAATTTAAAGATACTCGGTTCCTAGGCAACGGTGTAATTATTTTACCATTATTTTTCCTGCTTTTTTTTGAAATATCGTTTGGAAATTTTTTCATTGGTTCTTAAAGAATTCTAAAGCTTATTTAATTAGATTAAAAAATCTCTTCAGTTAATATCAACTTTCATCTTTTACCTGCGTTTCCTAAGAAATAATAAATAAGTAATATTTTAATTGAAAATATAATTTTGAGTATTACAAGATTCGGAAATGTGTTTTAACGATGCCTAAAAGAAAACATAAGTCAATCTCTCAAATTCCAAGAAAGGCAAAGAAAGTAGTAAAGCTTTTGCAAGCAGATGAAATAGATGTTTTACAACAGCACGCTCCAGAAATGTCGTTTAGAGGCAAGCGTTGTAGTTGGGAGGCCGTGGTTTTAAATGTTTATTGCACATATTTTTATGCACATGAGGTCTTAAAAACAAGATAAAGGTCACTGTCAACTATTCAAAGTCCAAAAGTTAATTAAAAATTTAGCAAGATTTTGGCGTTTTACCGAATATATGTTCCGAAAATGTTATCAAACAAAAACTGATTTTAGACCAAATTTTTTTAAAAAAATTATCTTTTCAGTGACACTTAATTTCATTTCCGTACGATTATTCCCTCTCATTTTAATAAATTTTTCAAAATTAATTTTATACACAATTTGCAGTAATATTTTTTTAATGTTGATGAACAAAAATGCACATACGAAGAACTGTTGCCAAAACACATTAAACAAATTCTGGAAAACTTAAAACTTTAACTTCTTTTCTTAAAATAAACGTTTAAAAGCAGACAATTCACAATTTTATACCAGGAAAAACTTTTCATTTGGTTAATTTTCATGTTTTTTATTAATCAAAATGTAATTTATCGTCTCCAAAAATCCATTAAAACCTTTTTTATACTTCAGTATTTGTGAAAAAAAAAAGTTCTTATATAACAAATAATACGGAGATAATTAGTTTTCGGCGTTTTTTAAAAATCGTTTGCTTCAATGATGTTTCCATTATAATTTGAAAACGTTTTACACGATAAAAGGATTTGTGTATTATAATATTTTAGACGCAAGTATTTTAATCCTGAGCAACGCAGGGTATATCAGTTATACACAATATTTATCATTTTAAAAAAAATATTAGACATGAAAATATAAATAAAAAATATTAGTCATGAAATTAATTTAATTCCGAGCATGCCGGGTATATCAGCTAGTTATTAAAAAAAATGAAACTACCATTCTGAAGATATTGTTCTCGCTATTGATAAAACTGTGACTTTCTAAGCAAAACCGTAAGATGCTCTATGGGTGAGTGGGTCGGCGTTAGTAATAAATAAATAAAATAAACAAAACTGAACCAATTCCAACCTGCTTCACACTCCTATAATGCAATATTTAATTTTCGAAAAATATAGCATCGCAATTTTTTCCTGTAATATTTCGCAAAAGCGATCCAAAGGTAACATCGCATCCTGAAGTTACATCTTAGCTGAAGTAAAAATAAAAGTTAGCTGAAATAGTTTCCCTCATTTTAGAAAGATTATTTGGACAATTTTCTGAACTTCAACCCGAGATACTTTCAATAATGTAGGGGAGGAGAGAGTATTGCGTATATAAGGCGCGTGGACCCGGCAGTGTTTATATTAAAGACAATTTGTAAAAAAAGAAATCAAGATGAAGGAGAAAATAAAAACAGTAAATTTTCTCACTGATATTTTGAGATAGTTTCATCTGTATTTGTAAAACTTGAGTGGCCATTTTTCATCTGAATTAGAATTTGGGTAATTGAATTAAAAAGTAATTAAATTAATCGATCAACTGATATTTAAGTTTTGAAAATATTAAAATAGTGTATTGTCATCGATAGCGCATAAGTATACAAAATTTCAGAATTCTGGCATAGGGATGGGCAACCTGTGGCCTTAAGGCCGTGTGCGGCTTTCTTGATATTTTTATGCGGCCTTACCAATTGCTTTCAAATTGCAGTGAAACATATAATTGTCTGTATAAGGTTCCGCTCGAGCGGCCTTTTGCCTAAATTTAGTAATTCCCCACCCCTGCTCTAGTACACCAGAAAGTGAGTGAAAAATAAATTACAAAAGCCCATCGTTACAAATAGAGAGCAAGTCAAGATAAATACAATTGCATAAATAATTACATTTAATTTAAAAAAAACAACAGATAAAATAAAGAATAAAAATATCTTGATAATAAAAATCAGAATGAGAACAAAAACATGAACAGATTTTCACATATTTTTTCGGATAGATTAATTTATATTTGTAACATTAGAGTGGTCATATTTCATATGTTATAAAAGTTGGGATGTAAGAATTTTCAGGATCTAATTTTTTAGAAATAAAATTTAATAATTATTTCAATCTTTGTTATTTCATCTAAAAAAGAGTGTCAGCAGTGGCCTGGTGTTAAGGGGTCGGCTTCGGGGACGGATGGTTCCAGATTCGAAACCATCGAAAACCGCTGTGTATGAAGATCCAGTGCAATCTGGCGTCGAGAGTCAAAACTCCTATGATTGATGTGTGGTGTGGAAGTTTGGAGAGGGAGGTATCGGCCCAGATGCCGTCTTCGTCATGTGACCGCGGTTCAGAAGCATCCTGAAATAGCCCTCGCGTTGTTTCAGAACGGAACGTATTTATAACTAAACTAAACTAATTAAACTGTTGATACCTTTAGATTCAATCTGAATTGCTGGATGAACGATGTGTTCCAAAGTTGTATTATGGTCTATCTTGCATTCATCTCCTAACGGAATCAGATGACCAGGGCGATGTATAGACTGGCATTTCAGATGTACCAATCATACTAGATTCGGGCTTTTAACCTACCACTGGATTCAGAGATTTAAAATTTTGTTAATTTCTGTAGTCTCGACGACAATACGCTGTTTTAATATTTTCAAAAATTAATAATCAGATAATCAACTAAATCAAATTTTTATTCCATATGGTAGAAATTCCAGAAAAAATTGATGAAAAATTAAAAATTGATTTTTAATTATGAATATAAATTAAAAATTAAAAGGTAGAAAATAATTTTTCTAAAATTTACTTTTAATGCACCAATAAAAGGGTGTCTTTTAAATTGTTTTTATTGATTTTTTCCCAACCATATTACCTTACATATTTTCCATCGATCCTCCCGTCCCCTATTGAATTTCAGAAAATATGTCACTCCTGTAAGTATCGTATTCTAAGTATCTTGCTACCAAAGAAATCTTTCCAAAATGAGGAAAAAGTGTTTGATTACGCTAATGTTTGATGACTGGGAATCTATCGCAATTGTTATTGCCCTAAGTAATGAATTTATAAGTAATGTTTATTGAATTAAAATTGGATGTAAAGTTTGTTGAATAAGAAGTAACGAAATTGTTAACATCCTAAGAAAATTGTGATTCAACATTTTTTCAAAATGAATTATTGCATTATGTGAGTGTGCAACGGATTTGAACTAGCTCATTTTTTATCTGGAAGTCACATCAACAGGAAAAACTAAAATTACCTTAGCTCCTAATTATATAACTGCGTACGAGTTATTAATTACATATAGGAACATAGTAAATTATCTAATAAATATTATTGCAATAGCAAAAATCGCGCTGAGGTGTGGAGGCCCACATGACTAACAGAAGCCCTTTTTCACAGCGATGGAACCAGGATCAATTACCCTCAAGCATACACATCCCAGAAAAACGCAAGTCCCATTTCAGCTTGACCCCATGCGGCTAAACAAGGTCTCTATATTTTAAGTTGACGAAAGAAAATCTACTATGGACCAAACCGCCAAGCCTGAAAATTTCACTTATGCCCTTATTCGAATGAATCATATGCAGCGCCTCCTTGCGAACAAAAAGAGTATTTTAATGATTTCAATGTATTTATTCGGTTTATAATTATAATGAAGTATCATTGCAAACAAAATAACGCAATATATTATGGATTTTAGATTGCCACAAAATTTCAAAACAGTTTTTTTCCAAAAAAGAAATACACATTTTTAATTATTAATTACATACCTCTTTGAGTATTTATTTTGACATTCGTATATTTTGCCTTTCAACTACTGCTAGAAGAATATTTCTGTAATATTCATATGAAATTTTGTAATCATCAGCAAATTTTTTCTACCCCAAAATATGGTTTCGGTGGCTTTTCGCGAAGACAGCCTTACACCATAAAATATGGAAACGGGCTCTTATTTGTATCTAAAAATTCCAACGACCTTGACCTTACAGTCATTAAGAACCAGAATCTGGCATCTCATCCATGCTGTTCATCAAAGTGTGAATTTGATCTGAAATCAAATCAAGGAAATACGCATATGATGCAAAAAACATATTTACTTTAAAAGTATTCAAAAAATCTATTATAATTCTAAAACAGAAAACAATTGTTTCCATATAAAATCTTAGCAACACAGACATTGAGCAAAACTGTACAAAAATGTTTAATATCTTGAACAATTTGGTAACAAATATAAAAAGCAGTAATGTTCTTTCTATTCCTAAAATTTAAAAACCTATTTGTTTACTATACATTTCAAAACAGTTTAGAGACGGTTTTTATTTAATTTCGACAGAATGTTCAAGCTATTAACAACATTCGTGAGCTTATTCAAAATCATTACGTCACTTCCTGTGAACTATTTCTAAAAAACCTCTACTACTCAGTTATCATACGAAAGACGGTGGAAAGAAGTCAATCCATGGCATCCGAATCGATTTAGATCTTCTCACTTCAAAATTTGTTTAACTATCGAATAAAAGAATTGCAAATCAGCCTGTACCGAAACGGACAACAGAGAGCAAATATTGTCAGAGCTAACAAATAGAGTAACTAAGAGCTATAACGTTCTAAGTAGCAAGCTAATTTCTCCCTCACATTTAATTGGCAGCTTAATGCCTTGTAAAGTAAACTATTTCATTGTACATACTGATAAAGGCCCTGGCGAAAGAATTAAAGGCCAAAATGAGTTTAAACAACCCATTATTTTGATCGCTTTGCAATGAATCTTTTAAATAGTTATGTTTAGGTGAATGAGTATTTACGACAGTACTTAGGAGTTAACTAATTGCAATTACCCTTTAGTTTGGACTTGAAATAAATCAAGTGATAGTAAATCGAATTTAACAGCCATTTGAAAGGTTAAAAGTATGGATGATATTTTGACTGTCAACAGCTCTTTAAACAGAAAATAATTTTCAAGTAACGCATTCTTACATTTTAGCCGAAGTTATTGCAATAATAATTAGTATGCCATGCACTTATGGAATTTTTTTTCTTGTTATAGATATTATTTACCAAATATATGTACTCTTTTATCTTTTGTGCTACTTGCATTTCAAGAAAAGTGAAGAAACTGGAACAATCATCATAAAAACAACAACAAATATATATTATGTATGTTCACTAATGAACATTCTCGCATACGGAAACCTGCCACGCTTTGAGCATGCGCCAGGCCGAGCTGATTTCACCAAAATTGGGATGAAGTGAAAATTGGAGGCTAGATGATTTATTTTACTTAGCAGTATATAGACACATTTTGTTTTCATTTATTGATTTGCTGTATAGACTAACTAAAAAACCCCGTCTAATGGAAGAAGGCCATGACCTAACAAAGAACTCCAGAAAAGCGCTCATCTTGCTCATTGCTTATCACCCTCTGGAGTAGTAAAATCGTTCAAAAGGGTGCTGATCTCGGGTTTTAAAACCAGCAGTTCTTGTTTCCATAACTGTTCTAAAAAGTAGAAAACAACAATTCATCAAAAATAACAAAACAAAATGGTAAAATTGCCAGGGGAGAACAGAAATACTCCAATTGGAATTTTAAAAACATTTATGATATAGTTTTAATTTTTAATGTATCCTTACGAATTTTCTTTAAGATATACATTATGGGTTTTTTTTCTTTTTATTCTTTTCTCAACTTTAGTCTTAATATATTTTATAATTCAGTACTGTAAAATAGTTCGTAAACTTCCAATCAATTTTTTTTCTCAAATCCACTACCAGATGGCGTCTCTTATACAAAATAAAAATCTAAAAAAATTAATAATCGACTATCAAATAAAGAAATTCCGAAAATATTAAATGTATTGTCATCGGGGACACGTCACTGTACGAAATTTCAAACTTCTATCAAACATCTGGAAGTGAATAAAAAATCGATAACAACTTTCCATTTTTAGAAAAATGAAAATAGCTAAATGAAATAAAAGCGTGAAAGAGTCAGATTTCATAGTTTTCATCAATCACATTTATAGGCCTATCTTTGTTTTTCCTCATTAGCGATGATTTTACATATTATAACATTATACGTATTGATTTACAACAGGATAATAAAGAGTATTAAAGGTTATTTAAAAGGTCTTTACAGGCAGATAAGGCAAATAAGAATAAATAGAAATTAAAGCAATATGGATAAAAAATAACTGCATGAATGCAATTATTGCTTTCAGTCTCGATTTACTTTTCTAAGCGTCAACTCAAGAAAAGACGGTACAAGAGTCTAAAATCATTTGCTAACTCCTTTAAGTGTATGTATAGATAAGTAGCAATTAGAATATGCCGTATATGTAGCCATATATACGCAGAGAGTGAATTCTATCTTCTCTGAAGATAACAAACTTTCATCTGAATTATATGCTTATTTCATGATTTATTAGTCTACAAATATTTATTAATCCCTTTATGTGCGTCCTCAGATGCATAACAATTAGAATCTGACATACACATAATCTTGCATACTCAGAGAGCTGCATTCCGTGTTGACTAATCAGAAGAAAATAAACATTCATCTGAATAATATGTATTCATGATTTATTCTCTCATTTGATCTAAATTTATAAATCACACATTATGTAAAGGATATAGTTATTCCCCTTGCTTATTAACAACAATTTTGTATACTTATATATGAAAAATCTTCTATCATTATTTTAGAATTCTGTTCTTGAAATTTTTCTGTAACCGTAATAGGAGCGTAACAAAATAATCTTGACGGTAAACTCAATCAGAAATTTATTTTTGCACAACGCTGGTTTTCAGTTACAATATGAATAAAAATCGTATAATTCAGAAGATAAAATTATTCTTTACACTTTGGAAATTCCTTCTTTTCCTCTTCGTATCCAGTCTGGATTGTATTTTTAATCTTCCTTATTTTCCTTCGCAATTCTTTCTGCTTTCCAAGAAATGAGATTAATTTTCCAAACGGGACGCTCAACTCGACGTAGATGGGAGATTTTCGCAATTTATTTCATTTCTCTGCAGACAGAATTAGAGATAAATGCATTTTTTTTCTTCTGGAGTTTTTTAAACGACCTTTTTTGTCGGCGGCACTGTACTTTTGTAAGTGTTTGTAGAATTAAAATTGCCTCGGGTTCAAATGGCTAGGAAAACCTCCAAAGATTGCACTGGAAAAAGAAATAACTTTCGTGTTTTTAATTTACTACTTTCTTGGGGAATTGTTCTAATATTTGTGACTCTTTTCTAAGAAAATCAGCCAAATATATCTTGGAATTTCCAGCAAAATGCTATTTGGATTAAATACCAAATGTAATCTATTTTACTAATAATGATATGTTTATAGAGAAACTTTAATCGTTTGCTACAACATATTTCTATTGTTGACCCATAGACAAAAATTGTATACCAAGCTAAAAGGTTTAATTGATCAATTTTTGCGATATTTCTGAACATTTCTTATCAGAACAGAACAGAACACCACTTCATGGCCCTGCGACTATAACCTTTTGATTATTTATACAGTGTAGCGGACATGAAGTGGAAGAGACATCGGAAGACAGTCCTAAACTGTCTAGAAAATAAAGACGAAGGCAGAGAGATGAAAAAAATTACAAAATACAACTCTAAAAATCTGGGATAATATACAGAAACAAAAAGGGGAATATCATATAAAACCATATACAAAAAAATGTAAACAGGAAAGAAATATGAGAATGAAGTGTACAATATCAGCAACCAAGATAGCAAAAAAAAAACTAATCAAATAAAGAAGTCCACAAAAACAAACTACAATGTGAGTGTTAAAGGACATGTGTGTCTGTTCTGTTGATTGTTCTTTTGTCCATAAAGTGGAAGTTTTTCTGTGTGGAAGCGGAGGATAGTTCAGGTGCGCTGTCACTTCGGCGAAGAGGGCTCAAAAAATTCCCCATGTCGGCCTGCAGGTAATGGAAGAGGCTGGAAGTGAGAGATGATCATGGAATTATTCGAAAAAGCTCTTGAAAATCATTAAGATGGTGAAGCAATCGTTGGATTTCGGGAGCCTTTGTTGGAAGCGCCGTTGCGGAACCAGATTAGCTCATGTTGCTGTGCCGGTTTAGTCATGTGGAAGGATGCAGTCAGAATGCACTCTGTCGCATAATGCAAAGGAGTGCCATTTGTGTTTCAACATGGGCAATTTGCTGTCGTGGCAAGGCTAAACCTTTTCAAGTGCGAGGAAATGGGCCGTGTCCTGTGAAAAACAGGATTTCTTCCCTTTTCCAGTAGCATGGTTGAGTCGAGACTCTTGGCAGGATGTCAAATATGGTCCGCCCCATATCTTCATCTTCCCAGTCTGACTGCCAGTCCTCCATCATTTTTTTTTTATTGAAGACTGATTTCAGAAAGAAAATGGGTGCCTTAACAGATAGTGGGTCTCTATCAGACTCCGCAGCTTCTTTTGCTGATCTGTCCGCTTCTTCGTTTCCGTCGTAACCCACGTGAGCTTTGATCCAAGAAATGTGAATATGCTCATTCGTGATAAGGCTCTTACAGATCTCTTTAGCTGTTGTGTTTATACTTCTTGGGTTAGCTGCCGCCTGGACACTCGCTTGATTGTCACTAGAATGGCTATTGGCTGGTGAGGGAGGCTGGTTGCATGATCTGTTGCGCGTTTCAAGGCCAGAAGTTCCGCCTGGAAAACTGTATTGTAGTCTCGCAGTTTTGCCAACCAAATGTAGACTACATCTTGTCCTGACCAGACGAAAAATGATGCCCCTACACCTTTTTCGGTCTTCGAGCCATCCGTGTAGATGCGGGTTCCCGATGTTATACCCCCGCCATCTACCAAAGAAATCTGTTCTTCTGACGGACACAAATAGTAATTTCGGAAATGCAGTTTCGTTTGACGAAATGAATAAAGTTCATAACGAAAAGGGTATCTCAACGTTCAAAATCCGAGTTAGAACGGCATTGCTGCAGAGTTTGGGCAGTGGCATAGCGACTGGAGAAGGGAATAGATGCCCCGGTTCTAAGTTTGGGGAACACAGTGAAGGCAAAATGTTAGTGTCTTTATTTTACTTCTAAAATTAAATATGACGAGATAATGAAATGAAATACTTTCGATTGTAGTGTCTTTTATTATCACAGCCATAGGAAGAACGATATTCTTTTTATTTATTTTCTTCTTCTTCTAAGTTATCTGTTTCTATAGCAATCGCCTGGTGTCATATTTTTGCATACCGTTTTCCATCCATTGATACATTTTTAACCTTTTCTGCATCGGGTAACATAGCAATCGAATGTCAATTATTTCATATAATTCCCCGGGATACACTATTATACATTAAATTAAATGAATTATACTGTGCTTATATTGCGTAAATTATGCTACATTATTTTAGCGTTGCACATAAATCGACATTCGCTTTTATTGCATTAGTATTTCTGGTTATTAAAAAGTTTTGCGTCTGAATATGAAGCATGATCGATCGATAACGACACACTGAGTATAGGTAGGGTTGCCATAATTGTCAAGCACTGATACGGGACGTTTAAGTGCTAAATAAATAAAGCATGCAGATGTGAGTAGGTAATAGTTTATTTTACTCTGATCAAAGATCACGAAAGTTGATTAAACAATTTAATAAATGAACAGGTAGAATTATAAAAAAGATGCGAGGCTAATCCTTTTTAGCTCAGTCATATTTTAAAGTTAATTTTACTTTCTTAATTAATATCATTTTCTTCTTTCACATAATTACGAAATTGGGCGTAAGTCATTTTAAAATTACAATGACGCGGAGTTATTGGACAAAACGGACAAATGGTAATACGGGACTGAGTGGTGGAATGCGCGGAGATTAGGGAGAAAACGGGACAAATAGTAATAAGGGAATGATTAATGAAATACGGTGAGAGTCCCGTATATACGGAACGTATGGCAACCCTAAGTATAGGGTGAAATATCTTTCGGCGGCCTCGTTGGAAACTGGCGTTGTACGCTCACTTTTGTTTTTCTTACTTACATTAAATCTGGTTAGAGTAGAACAGGGGTTCCCAACCTTTCTTCCCTCGCGTACCCCTTGATTAGTATTTTTATTTTCACGTACCCCCTACTGTCAGATCCCCCCTCTCTAACCATTCGTCTATTCAAAGAAGCTTTTATCAATAATGCTAAGGGGTTGGGCAAGCTTAAGAGTCAAATGACTCGAATTAATAACATTTTCTGGACTTATTTTTGATTTTACATTTTATTCCATTCTTACAGTAGTATTAGTTCACCCTTATGTTAATCACTTATGATTTCTTGTGTCCGCCATTACCAACTTTGAGTTCGCGTACCCCCAACTGTTCCTCCGCTTATCCCCAGTGGTACGCGTACCCAGGTTGGAAACCTCTGGAGTAGAACATCTTTACAATATTTACGCCGCTTCAGAATCCCGCTAGCTGTGAGGTACTCTTCCCATTCGTTTTTACTTTCTCGTATACGAAGTATACAAAGAGAAAGTATTGTAATCGTCAAAAAATTCGAACTCGAGATTTTGACGAATCTCCACGTTTTAGACCTCCATGAGTCCGAAAAACACAATTTTGGAATCATGTCTGTCTGTCTGTGAACACGATAACTCGAAAACTATGAGAGCTACGGGGATGAAATTTGGTATGTTGTCTTTAAACATAATTTTTAGGTTTCTGTCAAATTTTGGACAAAATCCGTCCACGGCAAGTCTGTCTGTCTATCTGTCCGCGGTCATGTGAACACAATAACTCAAACACTTGAATAGCTAGATGAATAAAATTTGGTACACAGTTTTATCATCATGAATGTAGGTCCGTATAAAATTTAGGGCCAAATCCGTCAAAGGGTTGACTGTCTGTCGGTCTGTATAATCGCATACTTGTAAAAATTATATCTCCTAAACCCTTTGGCTTAGATAAATAAAAATTGGTATGACGTTTGCTAATATTAATTATAGATCTGTGCTCAAATTTCGTTTCAATCCGTTGGAAAAAAGTTGTTCAAATTGCATATTTGGTTCAAAATGCACATTGCGACTGTGTGTTGGCGAGCGTTTCGCTTATTTTACTGAAGTGAGTATAGTTGGCTTTTGAGCTTGGCGGTCTACGAAAGAAATTGTAGCTTCGGACGCGTTTCGGAAATTAAGGCAACCCCCTTTACCGAAACTTCGTTCTGACATTCTCCAGATGGAAGGTATGGTGAAATACGATTGTAGTACGATTTCGTTCTCAAAAACTTTAAATAAAGTTGTGGTACCTCAGCGCGCGTAAAAATTGACAACTTACGCAATTTTTTTAATTGTTATCATTTTCCTTCTACACATAATCAGAAAAATGGGCGCAGGTCATTTTAAAATTATAATGACTCAGAGTTTAGGAAGCGAACGGGACGCATAGCAACCCTATTTAGAGGGAAAACGACACCTTTTTGGGAAATATACGAGAAAGTTTAGGGGAGACCACTCCCGCTAGTTTACTGCAGTAGCAGATGTTCACACTTGGCAGATATTAACAAAGAAACTGTCTCCGTTATGCGAGCATTGTAAATTGGAAAAAATGAAACGAATAAGTTGTTTCATTAAACCTTATTTTCAAAACCGATATTCATTACGAATGCAGTAGCGGTACAACATATGTGTTCACTGTTGAACTTCTCCGAAGAACTCGGGAAGAAATGCAAGCAAATCAGCATGTCAAAATGGCAGAGTCGCACTAAAGAATATCCAAGTATCTAAGGCAGTTCTTTATGAAATGAAGTCGAAAGGCTTTTCCGACAACATGCGGCAGAATTCTGTGAATTTGGGATACAAAAGCTCGTATTCTAGCTTAACAGAAGCTTGGACAACGGTGGCAACTATATAGAAACATAAAGCGTCTATCATTAAATATATTTTCGAAATGCTTTCTCAAATGAAAATATTCTGAATGGAAACAAGTCGTTGTATGCTTACTTTTTGAACGCTCCTCCTGGCTCTTAAAACCATCCCCCGTAAAACCCATTCTACGTTTAAAATCTATTATCCATAACAAAATCCTGTTTTGTCTGTTAAATATCATTTTCATTATAAATCGAAGTATCAATTCTAAGTAAGTCTCGCAGTTTTCCATTTCACTCAAACCACTCCGCACATTTCGCTTCCGAATGTCAAACTCCCCGCGATCGGCATTAAATATTCTAAGCATTCTCGAACTTCATCCAGAAGAAGAACATTTATGAGCGCAATCAATTCAAGGAAGGAATCCGAAAAATCAATTTGTCGATTTGCAACAGCTCAAATCGAGAAGGCGGGAAACATGAAGGGTGATTTGTTTGAAGTAAAAGAAAAGTGAAATGCGTGTGTGTTCGCGCGGTGTTTGGTAAAGCCTCCCCGAAAATTCCCTGGAATAAAAACTTAGAAAGGAATTTGTCAAGAAAGGTGTTTTCTGCGGAATTTCTTTTACATGTTTCTCGGAACGGGAATCAGAAGTCAAAAGAAATGAAAGAGCATCAAGAAGAAAAATACATCCGAGAGTGAAATATTGCATTATTTTTTAAAATCTATTTCAATTTCTGTTCACTTGTTCCACGAGATTTTCTGACAGTGTGTGATGGATTTTAAATAAAAGGTAGGCTAACAAGAAACATTCTTCTGAAATAAATAACAACAACTATCAGAGATAAAAAAAATGAAGCTTTTATTTGGAAATTTGAACAGTTTTATGTATGTTTAATACAATAATACACCCCTTTTAAAATATACTTAAGGATCATCATGTAATACAGGATGAATGTTGATGTTTTACGAGACGTTGCGGATACGAAGGGCGAACTCAACATCGGATCAATTTTTTTTTTCTTTCGGCATCCGAATCTAGACCCTTCAGAGAATCTACAGGTATATTTTTCATGTTGAGTTCGCCCTTCTTTCCCTCTCAAAATACGCAGAGAATGATACCAAGCTTACGGAAAACTTTTCAAATGCGTTTTTCTGAATACCACCATTTGTTGAGTTCGCCCTTCGTATCCGCAACGCCTCACGTGTTAACTAGTCAAGTGACAATCCACTGATAGATATAGTATTTTTAGAATATCTGTAATATAAAATATAACATAAACCTTCGAGGGGAAGCTCTCCCCTCGCATACTTAGATAATACAGCAGCTTGTTTTGTGTTCTTATAAGAATATGCATTCCGGAACGTACGGCAGAGGGTGGGAGGCGGAAAAGCCTCGAAGGTTACGATCGAGTCCGCAAGCGGAAGTGTTTCTCCCCGACAGACACTATGTGGCGCGATTTGTGTTTCTTAGTATAAAGAAGAAAAACGAATATACATTTTAGACTCCTTACTTTCTACTGATTTCAACAAAAATTTGACACATGCCAACAGTTTTTGTCACAAGATTTCCGACCGAATTTCATTTATCTATGTGATCACGTTTCTGAATATTACCGCTTTCTCATACACGCGAATACACAGACCGGTAGACGATCACCTCAGCGATGGATTTGTCCCAAATTCTTATACACGTCTACAATTGTGATAATGTAATCTTTCTTTCTAGCGCCGGCATTTTTGAGTTATCGCTTCCGCATGCACCCAGGCACATTTCCCATAGACAGATTTCCTCCAAAATTTGACAGAAACCTACAAATTTGGTGGTAGGAGCACATAACAAATTCTATCTCAATATGTTTTTGAGAGACAAACATGTGTTCTTCGGACTAAGATAGGTCAGAAACGTGTAGATTCATCAAAATTTCGAGGTCGAATTTCTTAACGATTACATCAATTTCACGGATAATGATAAAGAGGTTTTTGAAGCAACATCATTAGATATGAATGTTAGGATCTTCGGATCAAGAAAAAGAAGATCTCTATTCAGTTTGCACATCTCTTCATTTAAAAAAAAATTATTTCAAAATTATTACTGTTTAGGCCTTAAAAAGCTACAACTATTTTAAATTTCCTATAAATAGCGTCAATGAGAATTTTCAAAATTTCTTAACGACAATAGTTCCTTTTTTCTATATGTCAAAAAGTGGAAATAGCTCATCTGACATTGAATCAAAATATCTCTTTTTCGATGAATAAAATTAAGATTTCAAACTCCAAACTCTGGTGTGAAATGCAGAGACTTCTCTACGAGGTGTTCAGTAACTTTAACAGTTGATGCTGTCATGGCATCAGGCACGGGGTCATGGGGCGGCGTGCTGTCTAAAAGTAGGAGTGAATAATATACTTTTTACCAACGGTTTGCCTGGATGTGTTAGTATTATTCTTGTAACAGTAAAATCCATAGATTAGCTATTTATCATCATAGCTTCGTAATAATCAGGCCTTGTGATATAACCAAAAAGTCAATTACAGCAATCAGACAACATTCACTGGAGTGTTTTTCTGAAAATCTATGGTTTTATTATTCATCGTTATTACTTGGCAAAATTCTAGTATCGTGTTAGAACCCAAAAGTTAATTCCTGCTGCCAAATATCTACTGCAGTACTCTTCTGTAAATCATATTTTCCGAATGTTTCACGATTTCCAAAAGTCCTCCAGCAGTCAGTTTGGCTGTATATATTTCTATAAGTTCTTTGTTTGGAAGTCTATTATTCACATTTTATCTGGAATTGCTTTGGCATGAAAGAAAGGCCAATCGAATAAGGTTCTCTGAACTCCTTTCGATCCACTCAATTAGTCCAAATTCCGTTTTCTGGAAGTTGTTGGAAAATTGGATCTCCTCCTCTCTAAATGTTGTTGGTTGCTTAGGCAAACTTCTGCCCGTTGCTCTACTTCATGTACCCGCCAGGGGCAATTCTTGGAGGACATCCCACGTAATCTTGTTTTGTAAATGGAGTCTAGAATAAGGAAGGAAAATATTTCGTATTTAATGCAACTCGTAAAAATGTTATCGTCTCCCATCGCAACAATCAGATGCTTTATCACAGAATGCCTGAAAATAGTGCAGTCTTTGCACATCCAGAAGTCATCGGGTTATTTTAATTTATTTTCATTGCAGTACCATGGATGAAAAATCATGGCTTAATCTGTCAAAAAATATTTGCTACATTTTGAGATTGATTAAATGTTTAGACTAATCACAGATTAAGCCTGAGGATTTTGAATTAATATTTTAACCACTGAGATGAAAATAGTAAAGTTGCGGCAAAAGAGGGTGCGTTGGATAATTACTGGAATAATAATTCCTTTCAGGTTTACCTCTTTTGCTACATCACTTTAAATTTGAAGCTCCTATCCTTATACAGGAATTGAACTACCAGGGCGAATAATTTGCATTCTGCTACATCATTAACTGTAAATTTGTAGTTCCTAGTCTTATATGTATACAGGAATTGAACTACATCATAACACACATGAGTATACAGGAATTGAACTACGAGGGCATTTTTCCCCTGCGTTTTATTGCTAGCTCCTTGTTTACGGGGAGGCATATTAAAAGGGGTTGTTTGCTAATTTTTCACTTATAAACTGGTTGAAGCTGAGACGTCGCATCATTTTTGCTCTTGAAAAATGTGCAATAGATTCCAAGATTAAACTGACATGGGGCATTTGAAGAGTATTACGTATGGTTGAATCCATTTATAAAAGCCCAAGATACATCCAATTTTACATTTAAATATTGTATCAAAATATGTTTAAAACTAGCTTTAAAATGGTTTATATAACTTAAGTCAAGATGGAAGAATCGAGGTTTTTCCAGAGTCTCTGAAGTTATTTTAGAACCTTATTTAGTTATTCTTATTTTAGAACCAAAAAAAATCCATTTTCGCATTCTTCTGCTTTGAAAACTACATAAAGGAAGTGGGAGAGCTTGAGGAAAATTAATCATCAAAACCTTCGATAGAATAAGCCGGTATAGAGAAGTGGGGAAAGCAACTCGGAAGCAGAAGTGATTAAAGATAAATGAAAAATATAGTAGTTGGGCAAAAGTGGAAAGAATGAAAATCAAAACGAAGAAAAATTGCTGACTTTTGGCAGTCGAGCATAGCTCTAAGACCAGAAAAAACCGTAGCTTAGAGTCGCACTGTGTAAGCTTAGTACAAAGCTTAATTGAATTTTTTTCAGAGTATAAAAAAATAGGGGAAGAGATCCAGTAAGGTAGTTGGAACGAAGAAATGTAGTGTAAAAATAATGAAAATATTCACTGGTTGCTTTGAAGGTGCAAAGAAATTGGATAAAAAGGTATAAGAATGAAAATTTCAGCAATAAAAGTAGATCTCTCTTACTTCGACTTGATTTTGGATATTTTTCTTAAGACATGATGGAAGTTATATTCAGAAGCTCATTTCTAAATTCTATTTGGATTTTTTAAAACTTTCCTTATTTGAATCTTTTTAATGTCTGTTGGGAAAAGAATTTTCACCTTCATAGTTGGAAATGTAAAAATCTCATTTTGACAGTGCAAACATGTTACAAAAAATGAGTCGCCTTTTAGATTTAAATTAATAAAATATTCATATATAATAACAGGAAAACTCATAAAATTTTAACACTGTATGAAGGGATTGCTTTTTTTGCAATGGATTTAAGAATCGTGACCCGTTTGTAAAGTTTGAGTGTTTGCTTTAAAACAATACTTGTAATGGTAATAAAATGTTGTCCTTTTTTGGAGAGCCAAGACTACTTGGTCTACTGCAGTCTAATTTAAAGATTTCGTGACAAAGTTCAGGAAGGACTATTTGATGTATAAACAAAATAATGTATTTACTAAATGATTAAAATAATATTAATGATTTCACCGCCAACATGGGTTAGAAAAGTCGACTCAATTCTAAAATAAAATTCAAGAATTATTGAAGCCTTAATTCCAGGCTGTAGAAGTCTAAGTTCAAAACCGAAAAAGCCAAAAGATCTTTGTGCGCTGCCATTCATCACTGTCCATTCATGATCTCTGCTTTCTGTCGTTCCATCTGCGACTGTCAGAATCGTTTGCCGTTTAAAGCCGATGGCAGAGTGGGTGGTGAAATTTCCGCAATGAGACATAATATTGACTTCATTACTTTGAAATATGTGATTATTTCTCTTATAATGAAGAATTACCGATTCTATTATGTAATTGGTTGATTCTTGAGCTTAATATGTATCATTTGATAGGTGTTGATGAAGTAATAAATTTAATTTTCAGGTAATTCATTTTATCCCTGTATTGTATTGGTGCACTGTTTTCATGAAATTGATTTCCGTAACCTGTTTCATCGTACTCTAAGCTGTCTCTCAAATTGCAACTCGAATTTTATGATGAAAAATGCATGTTTTTTAGTTTTCTGCCTCTCTTTAAAATATTGCCTACATTTAATGTGATAAATAATAATTTAATGTGATAAATTTAATGTAATTCAGGAACAATCTTTCACCACAAGAAAATTTAAAAAATCTTTCGGTTTGAATAAAACGATGTATTTTATAATTCAGGTTGAAAACTAAAAGACCTAATTATCTTTTGAAAAAAAATTGTAGTTAAGTGTAATTTTTCTTGCAAAACCGGCACGCATTTTATTTTTCCTCATTATTTCGAAAGTTTATGCTTCCCACATACGACCACACTTCACATGGAACACCTACCAAACTAATATCTGTAAAATTTATATGAACTTGGAAGAAAAGCAGGTTTTCAGTTTATTCGAGTTCAAAATTATTGTGAAAGGGTATATTTAAATATTAAATATAAGTTAAAATACGTTTTTCTTTCACGTTCTTATGTAGTAATTAAAAGAAATTCGAACAGTTGCAAAATGAATGAGGCCTTTCAATTTAAGCAAGGCTAAAATGACCATATTTTTTTAAAATTTTGATTCGGAACGCTTTGGAAGCCGGACGCACAATCCGAGACGTTAAACCAGTATAAAGGTTTAGAGGTACACTGGTAAAGCAAAAAAACATGCATATGCATGTATATCACCCATGTGAATGAATCAACCTGACTAAAAAATAATAAAAGTAATATATAGACAATTGTGTTATTTATGCTTTTTTAAAAATCTCTTTCTACTTTTTAATTTTTTATTTAGATTTTTCATTGTTTCTGAATATGCATTTTCCTCTATATTCTTTGTACAGTAAATATTATCCGTATAGTAAATCTGTGAATTCGCCAGCAACAAAATTTTGGAAAAAATAAATTTTGTGAAACTTTTTTAAATATGAACTATTTATTGCTAAGGGACAAATCAGGACTTTAACTAAAATCATATTTCATTCTGAGACAAAGAGACAAAACTGTCCTGGAGACTGCCCTGGCTAATCTGAGAGATCTGATCACTAAAAATATATGTCAGAAGTTACTTAAAGAAAAAATTTCATTTTAAAAGAATAAAATGAAAATTTTTCTTTAACTTTAAAAAAATTTAATTTATTTGAATTTTACAATGATATTACATGCATTACAATGATACAATTATAACTTTAAAAAAATTAATTTATTTGAATTTTACAATGATATGATTATTACTTCATAATAATCATACATTCTATAAATAATTACATATATATAGTACATAAATACATTCTAGACATACCTAAACACTTTCTTCTACCCATAGCAACAGTGAAAATGCAGGACTGTCCGAACATCTGGCCGCCTTAGTAGTTCAGAAGAACTATGCTTTGTGTATTTTCTTCACATTGTTTCATTTACTGAGAGAAAGCTTAGTTGTCAGGAAATTGATTAAATATGAGACGCGAAATTCAGTTTCTTTATCCTACTCCTTTCTTAATGAGTCGAGCAGTTTCTCAGATGCACAATGTGTCTGAAACCTGCAACGGATCGCTACTTTTGTTTCAAAGAAAATCTCCTCGCTTATCTCAAAGAAAGGGCTGCATAAAAAAATGAAGATCTTAAGACACAATGACTGCAAGCAGTAGCAGCAAGAAAAAAAAATGTTGCGTATATGCAGAACTGCATTATTTGTATCCCGATATGCAAATCGAAATCTCGCTGTCCAAATGGGGCTTTTTGTATAACGAAAAGAACTAAATAAAGAAAGAAAAAAAAAGGAGTCAGGGAGGGACTATTTCTAAGTGGTTTAGTTACTTGACTTCTTGTAGGTAAAATATCGCTTACATTGTTATTAAATCACTTTTCGAGGGGTTTTTTTCTTCAAGAAAGGAAAGTCCGCCATTATAAAGACAGTCTTTTATTTTTACATCGTTGAAGAAAAATGAAGAGAGGAATGCCATTTTAAGGGCATGCAAAGAAAGCTAAATAAGGCGGTGGCAGCGGTAGAGAGAAAAAAATAAATAACAAGTTGCATTTGTCTTGATTCTGTGTAAAGACTTAAATTTATGAAGAAATAGGCCGAGAGCCTCAGAGAGCGTTTCCTATGAAAACTAAAAGTAGAAAAAACTTGTTATTTTCATTAAGCAGCTGTTAAACGGAACTAAATGTATGGTTTCGCGTTTCTTAAGGTAATTATTTTTAATTTAATATTGTCTTTTGAATCTCTTGCAAAGGAGAAATTCTAAAATAAAATATTTTAACAGGGAAGTTGCAATTAAAATTAACGAGATCTGTTCAATTAAGATATAATCTTTTGCTCGAGAGCATTAAGGAGGTTCTTTGAATTTAATTATAACAATGGTTTTTATTATTCGTTTCGGAAACTAGGTGATCTAATTTTACTTTTAAAAAAATATCTTTATTGCATTAATCATAGAAGACAATTTTACATGAAAAATTGAATTTTAACAAATAATTTTCCCTTTTTTTTGAAAGTTTGTTTCCTATTCTCTGAACATATCGAATCTCTATCTATATTATTATTTTGTTTTATTAAATTAAGTTTTCATGAAATGACGACAAAAATATATATTGAAGAAATTTATAAAAATATGAACGAAATATAAAGTTTGATGATAAGTTGCAAACACGTTCAGCTTTTCTTTAAATATCATAATGTGTGAAAGGTTTCTTCACAAATGTTCTATTTTAACTACACGGGTTAAGACATATTCGAGTATATAATGTTTTGTTATTGCCTGATGGGTGTTCTACAAATATATGCATCAAATAAATTTGTACAAAAGGCTATCGAATATTTGTAAGCCAGATAAAATTCAAATTACTGTCAATATAATTAATTTTCTATCCTAATAATTTTACATACAATTTTGTTAAACGGGCCTATTAATTAGATAAGCGAAGACCATCATATGCTGTAATAACGGATGTCATTCAAGCCATCCTTATTTATTGCTTTTTTGTGATACAGTTATTCAAAGATTTTTAAAGGTAGCTATCATTAGGTCGTGTTTTTGCTGTGTTAAAACTAATAAATAGTTGAAAAAATTACTCTAGGTTCTATTTTTGCTTCGCTGTTTCAATTAGTGCTGATAACTGAAAATAATCAAAGCAAATTAACTGTGAAAGCATCTTTATGAATGCGTAAATTTTTTTTTCCAAACCCGCGTATCAAACGCACTACCCGGTACCAATGAATTCTTTTGATAACTATTGAGTTTTTCAGTCAGTTTTTTGGTTTTATTATTATACGTTTCTCCTACTTTCTCCTATATGTGTTAGTATTTTTTTGTACTCTACAATTCAATTTCTTGGCTTCCTGTTTTCTTTCCTTTTAATGTTATAATTAAATTTTTTTAAATATTGTTTTGTAATTAATCAAGAAATTGTGTATAGGAGAGTGAATATTAATTCTTTATTTTAAGTAATAAACTAAGACTTCGTAACTAACTCAATTTTTTATACATTTTATGAGGCAGCGCACAATGAGTTAGAAACTCGCAATATTCTTTTTTTAAAAATAGAACTGGTCCCTACCAGCAGCTGGTCGTAGCTGATGTGCACGGCCCACCAATCCGACACCTACTATGTTTTGTTTGAACTTCATATAGAGTTTTACTATGCTGGTGTTCTTCGGATCGACTAGTGTCCGAAATTTGCATGTCCGCAAAGACAGGTCAAATTACGAATCAATATTATTATATGCTTCTCTCGACATGTGCTCTGCAGGCATTTTCTGAAATAGGGAAATAATGACTTAAACCACTGAAA
The DNA here is from genome assembly GCA_013235015.1 of Araneus ventricosus. Lineage (NCBI taxonomy): Eukaryota > Metazoa > Arthropoda > Arachnida > Araneae > Araneidae > Araneus > Araneus ventricosus. The sequence continues at coordinate 1,202,581 of BGPR01000037.1, read as the reverse complement.
ACGAGCGTCTGAGAGAATAACTGACTCCTTTCTAGCCGCGACACAAATAATGTTAATTCCTCTAGCACGTCGGAGTCTCCGTGGGTTTCAAAAAAGAAGAGTTTTTCAATTTAACGTATTTTTCTCATTACAAATCAAAATTATTTTCCTTATCGTAGATTTTTCGCAGTTTTACTCAGTACTACAGTTAAATATCCAAACGAAACCTTAAAGGAATACGAACAATATATACGAAATATTGCAATAGTATGTTACATAAATAGCATACTATTCTATAATTTTATTGATGTAATATTGTTCAAATAACTGAAAATTAATACTAATTTTTAATAGCATAGTATTTTAAATCGTTCAATAATGTGTACCAAGTACGAACGAAGCACGTTTACTAAGTTCCATCAAAATGACTCCAATCTAGAACAAGTCATCCAAATTTCATGATAATCAGTCCATTTATTATTTTGATTATTTCAACAACCCTTTCTCTCACCGTATTCAGAAGGGTGTATGTTGGGGTTGATTTGCTCCTACAGTTTTTTTCAGTCCACTAATGAAGGACATGCATACCAAGTGTCATAAAAATTGCTTCAACCATTAGAAAGTGATACTGTAACAAACATAATACGCACGTAAAGTTTTACAGTGGGTTGCCATAATAATGTGGGCACTTTAGGATTTGCATATTTTTTCGAATATCTCCCAAAAGTCTGGTTGGATTTTCTTGGAACTTCGAACATGTAAAGAAGAGGCCTGAACTCATATTTTACAGTGAAGATTCGGTAAAGAGAGCATTTAGAGGACCCATAAGAAATTGCTGAAGTCGAAAATTGATTTTGACACGCCCTACTTCACAGAAAGCTGATAATGACTTGAAATTTTCATCAATGGTTTTGTTTGATGTGCTCAATATTTACACGCATTTTTGTAAAAATAGCACAGATACTAGGGAAGATATAAAAGTTTTCCTTTTTTCATAAAAGTCCCAAATTTTCTTCATGTTCCCAATCTTTGAATAGTTATCGTCGAAATGTAATTTAAATATTGTATTTAATTTATAAACATACATGGATATTCAAGATATTCAACTTTCACAAAATTAATATTACTGTTCAAACATTCAAATTTGAAAAATATCAATTTGCGCAAGAACCCTCATCATTTAGAATTTCTTAGTGGAACCGAAATTCATCTCACTGAAATGCCGCTCCAACGGGAAAATCTGGACGGTATTTAACTGAAATTTTTATATAAGTTGCCCTATATATCTGGCTTTGAAGTTATGAAAGAAAATTTACCTTAATTTTCGCACATGGGCAGTAAAATGTTATTTACGAAAAATACTCACATATTTTCTTTAACATTCTAAGTATTTACTTCAAGTTTTAATGCAATACTTCTGCAACATATTGTCGAGTATTCTGTAAGTTTTATATAATTTGGTTAAAAACTCTACTTGTTATAAACAAAAAACATGAGGGAAAATTTGGGACTTTTTTTAAGAAAACTTTTATATCTTCCCGAATATCAATGCTATTTTTTGAAAATGCTTGTAAATATTGGGCACATCAAACGAAACCATTGATGAAAATTTCAAGTCATTATCGGCTTTCTGGGAAGCAGGTTAAGTCAAAGTCCCTTTTCGACTCCATCAATTTCTTGTCAATCCCCTAAATGTTCTCATGACCGAGTCTTCAATTAAAATGCGAGTTCAACTCTCTTCTTTATATGTTCGAAGTTCTAAGAAAATACATCCAGACTTTCGGGAGATATTCGAAAAAATATGGAAATTCTAAAGGGTCAACATTATTTTGGCAACCCACTGTATATGTGTAAGGTTTAACCGAAATTACAAATTGTATCTTGAAGCGAACTTAAAATACTTTTCAAATAATTATGAAAACAGTTACCTTCTTAGAAGGCAAATCAGCAGTAATAATCCAAGATCTTTAATACTTTTTTCCATTTGAATAAATTTTTTATTCTAGTATACTTGAACAGCACAATACAGCAAAACAATCCAGATTCCCCTTTTTTTCTGTAAAACATAACGTACTTGAATAGAACTGCCTTCCATGAGAAACAGAATCATACATTCTTGAATGTGAGTATAAATTTCTCTAGTATAACAGCAAATAATTACGCTTTCTAATGGAAATAACGCACATTCGGATTGACGTACCGTTAGAATGAATATGGAACTAATAATATAGTACAATTAGGTCAAAACCCAAACATCCAAAAAGAAAAGGTCTCTCCCTCGCCAAATTGTTCCATACCTTCCCTGTAGTAAGTGGTAAAAAGTTACACGACTTCCAGCGTCGGGTTTCGGGGGAGAGGGGATGAAAAGAGGGTGAAATGGTCATTTTTCACAGTTTTTCGAACGAAAAGTAGAGAGAATATTCAGGCCTTTCTGTATCTCACAAAATTTAATGTCCAATAACTGCAACGAAAAGAAAATATTTCCATTGAATCTGCCCCCCGCTACTTGTTTACGTTCTTGGCTACTTTTGAGAAAACGCCAAATTTCCTAAGGCACAGTCTTTTGTAAATAGCTCTGTTAGCAATGACACTCGAAGTAAAGCTGTTTGAACATGAGAGCTTCCAGCAACGCGTTTCTTGCGCGATAATTTACAATCGGTGATCCCCTTACAGCAGTGGTTTTCGTTACAGGTTTTGTCCAGTCGCGGTCATTAGTGTCTCATTTCTTTGGCTGAAGTGAGTGATCGCATGTACTGATAACGAATTTCTGTTGCTTACCATACAATAGACCGGGGAGGAGAGTAGCAGTTTACTTGTAGAATCTGGGTGGCCTGCTTTCTTCTGAAGCTTTCAGAAAAAGCGACATCCATAAAAATACTATTGAAGAGCTCCTACATTTTTGTGCACAATGTGGTAAAAGATTTCCACTTCAATCACAGTATACATTTTCTACGGCTGTTAGAAGAAAATGTGCTAAATAACCAATTATATGCTCCAACTGCAACTGATAAAAAGCGAACGTTGATGCGAATGACGGAAGCGAGTAGGGGAATGCTACAGTTCCTTCAGGGGCGGTGGGACATACGTCTTCCCACCCACCCCTTGAAAAAACTAAAGGCAGAAAAATATTTTTACTTGGAAAATATTTTACTTTCAGGCGATAGAACTTTAAAAATATATCTTTTTTCAAGTAAAAAAAATTAGGGTAGTGCCCTTCAAAGGGATATTGTAGATATATAGTAAAATATCTTGCTGAAAAAGGGAAATGATTACAGTTCAGATTACACCCACTCACCCAAAAGAAAGAAAGAACGAATATGAAATAAATTATTAAATATTAACAACAAAGACTGTTTTCTGAATGCCAAATATGAATAAGTGAATTGTTTCCCTTGCCAATCTAGCGAAAGAATTCAGAATCATTGGGGTTTAAAGTTTAAAAAAATCAAACAATATATATAAATTTAAACAATTAAGATAACGTTTCCAAAAAATTTAATGTTCTTAAAATTTAATAAAAGCGGATAACAAACATAAATTTGTAGAGCTCTCAAATTGGTAGCGTAATTTATTTTCTCAATGAAATTTTCAAGCTTGAAACAATTACATTATTTTACATTATTGAAAGCACTTAACAATTCTCACACAAATGTATGAACTACTATCTTGTTATACGCCTGCTTTTAATGTAGAACAGCATGAATAAGTAAAAACTAGCGATTAATAGTTAAGCGACTGTGCTAAATTTAAAAACGACTTGAAACGTAACATTCAAGTGTGAGAATATTCATCATTCTTTATCATAATAAACTTGTCAGCATACCCTATTTATATCGTCTATTTTAAAGATACGTCACAGTTATTAATTAGAATGTAGTTAGAGTTGAGGTATGATAAGCAAACCATTTGTCAAAATTAACCATAGTTTAATATACAGGCACATGTATAGTTAGCAGCGAAACAAGCAGACTCTAGCTGAGGCATAATCAGTTGATGTTAGTATTTCTGCAAGTGCAAAATCAAATAGAATATAAATGCAAAATCTTTTATCTTAATCTTTTATCTTACATTTTATATTTGTAACCCTATTGAATATGCAGGCAAAATCTTTATTTTAACCAAACGTATTTGAATTCAAGCAAATTATTACTTAATCTTCCGAGTAACTTTTTACATAAATGTAGTGTTACACTGCACTTTGGTCTTTGTCAAACATAGACTGTGATATTATTTAACCGTCTAACACTGAGTAAATATTATTGTTCTCCAATTCTGTAATTTTTAAGAAAATTTTACTCTGTATCGGTTTTTTCTATACAAATATATAGGAGAAAATTTTGTTTTAAATGTCGGTAGTGGATATTATGCAATGCATTATAGGGAGTGGATGCAATAAATTTTCATATTTAAAACAGGCTACTTTAGTTTCTTGATGCTCTTTCTATAAAGACACACAAAAAAAAACATCTCTTAAAACATCCAGGTGTGATGCGGTCACTCGCAGCTCTCTCCCATCCGTCAAGTTACCCTCAGAATCTTACTTTCTTCAGATGAGTAAGGGTGTTCCAAGCCTGAGGTACCCAGGGAAGAGTCTATTACTGATCATCGCTGTTACTGAATTGCTTAATTTACGAAGTTAGACATATAACCTTTACTCAATAATTTGATAAATGTATACGAAAGATATTGTTTTTTCAAAATATCCTACTTCGATGTGTTATTTTATATTCCTTATAGATCGCCAAAAGTTTATTGAGTTTAGACACGGCATAGTTGAGAAACGTAACTTGAATGACTATTTTGGGCTCTGACTCAGCTCTTAAACCAGCACTATTCAAACGCTTTCCAGATCGCAATTTTAGTTTGCAGCAAGCTTGCAACAAATTTGATATGACAAGAGTGCAAGCTTCAAACAAGTTTGACATGACAAAAGTGCAAGTTTGAAACAAGTTAACGCAAGCTTCGAAGTCACCATGGGACGAACTTGCAGGAAGCTTGCCGCGTCAAACTCATTGCAAATTATAGAAAAAACAGAGTACGAACACAACCCGGATCAGAACTCGCGACCTACTGGTTACAGGAGAAGATAGATTTCGTTAATACATCGTTCGATTCGATTCGATTACGATTTATTTTAAACTTTTTTCTTGATTTCATTAATTTTTTGAGTTGCGAATATGATTTGAAGTCAAACAGAGAGCGAGTTTCGCTAATAACTACGTTTTGCTAGTAGAATAAATTATGAAATTAGGGTTCAAAAGTAATTACTTTAAAATGGGACAAAATGTATAAGTTATTATTTTTCAACAAACATTGACTGTTTTTTAGGTTTAATTTTGTTTATAAACGTTAAAGTTTCAACATTCAGAAAAAGGCGATATAGTTTTCTTTAAAGTGCGAGTGCTATATTTAGTAAAAAGATGGAAAATGTTTCAAAAAATATTTTTATAAAAAAGCTAATTTTTTTACAAATTATCATTGATTTATTGAATTAATAAAAAGAAGGACGGTCTAGGAGATGCTATTAAAAATCGGATGTTTTTTTAAAACAGAGACAAAGATAATTATCTCTTTGTGCTATCTTTGCATCACGCTTGTTTTGCAAATTTGCTGCAAGCTTGCAATGCAAGCGAGGTGGCGCTATTTGTCACGGCGAAATTGTAGCAAATGGGTTTTGCAAGAGAGGGTGGCGCTAGTTGTCACGGTGAACTTGCCACAAGTTCGCTTGAGCGTTGCAGCAAAAATTGCTCGCTGCAGTCGGGCTAGCCGCTTTAGGACTCCCTTCGAAGGAAACACAAATGTGGGCCAGTTTGCGCAGGAATTTTTCCGTGAAGACAACACATCCCGAGATATTTCCGTTAATTCAGGTATCTACGTTCTTCAGGATTGTTTCGACCTTCAAAATGTATGCCCTTTATTATGAGTTTTTGATTCATAGAGTTAGCAATAGATGCTACACCAAATAAAATTCAAATGACTATTTTCCTTTCAAACATACTTAAGCAACAACCATTTCCTAGGAAAGGAGAAACTATAAGAAAAATGTTTGGAAAAAGTAAAAAGAACCTCCAAGAACCGTTAAATGTCGGAAGCAATAAAACAAATCTCACGCAAAATTCTCTGTTTCAAATTTGCAAGAACCTTCCACTTCTGCAGCAATAAATACAAAAACGCCATCTACCTCCTTCCTAAATAAGCGTGTGATGGACTTCGACAGCTTCAAAGTCCCTTTACTATAATACAACTAAAACAGACGGCCATGCTTCACTTAACTCTAAACGCCGACACTTAATCCTTAAATCTCTGATCCATTAAAGAACAGACAGGGCCGAAGTTTAACAAAGAGTGTTTCTTCTTCCTCGCGTTGCGTGTTCAAACTGCGTTGCGAAAATGACAAATACGAAAAGTAGCAATAATCCACTGCAAATTGTTTTCGGTTTTGCTCGGTTGGATATTTAAAATGAACCTCATTGGAGCGCCTTTGAGAAGGAGATGTTTTATTTTTTTCTTTTTGCTTTTCAAGCATGGGATTGCTATGGTAGAAAATGTTATCAGTTATTTAAGCGAGATCGGTGAGTTACTCAGTATCGGAATTTTCAATTTTTTTTGCAACCTTTAACAATTTTATTATTCTTCAACATATTTTAAAAATACAATTTTATTACCATAATACGAAAGTGAAATATTTTATTTTAATTATTTTCTACTTTTTAGCCTTTAATTTATTGTATATATAATGGAATTTATTTTCAAATTCACTAAAATGTGGCGCCACTCGTATGGAATCAGAAGTGAATCAAATTAATAGATTAACGAGTAATGAAGTTCTGAAAATATTAAAACAGTGCATTGTTTTCAGGGTCACAGAAGTCTACAAAATTTCGAAACTCGTACACATTGGGAAGTGCGTGGAAAATCAATTGCAAAATCCCATCCTTTCAAACATGAAACTTGCTTCTGAAAACTGAGACCTGCTTTTGCAATGAAGTCCAAATTACGATGTACTTTTGACTGTGCATTTCTTGTAACTTAAGTAGTGTCTCGGAATCTTAAAAAGGACAAACATCTGCTGCCTGCATCTGTGGAATATAAATTGTTTTTGACTGCTTAGAATGTAGAAATATTGCACCGAAGACACTTATTGTTCCTCCGTGTCGATATAAAAATGATATGCACACTTCGAAAAGAGCGCAAATACAGGTAATTACAAAATAACCATAGGTTTCTGAGATGATACATCTTTGAAAATACAAATTATACTCATACCCCTAATGGAAGAAGAGAAATGGGCGGAATAGAATGCAACTGTTATATTTTTAATTTCCATACTTTCTATTTTCCATATGATATCCACCAGATAGAGCGGACATTCATTCTAGCGTTGCATATCTGAAAATGGCGACGAAAGAACAGGATGCCATTTCTGTTTTACAATAAGTGAAATCATTATCGCTTGTTTCAGTGTAGCGAGGATTCCGAAGAAAATGTGGAAAAAAATGAGGAAGGCTTTATAACTATTCGAAAAACTATCTGAAATATTTAGTATATTTGAAAGTAAATCAAATTCGATTTCCGCGCTTTTATTTAACTCGCTTAATGTTTGTAAAAATGAACTTTCGTACCCATTTCACGCACTTCCTAGTACTAGAGTTCTAAAATTTTGTACGGTTACGTGCTCCCGATGACAAAACAGTACTTCAATATTTCTAAAACTTAATCATCTTTAATTTCGTATCAAAGGTGCTATCTGATATTGAAACTAATTTAAAAAATTGATTTTAGCCTTCCATAATACATATAATAATGAGTTTCTACACATATTAAAGACTAAAAATATAGAAAATAATAAACATTTTAAAAATATAAACTTTTATTAGTAAACTAAAAAGTAGAAGATAAATTTTTATCTAGAATATGGACGTCAAAATAAAATGGGATAATCGCGAGACGCTGAAAACCATAGTATTGCTACGAAAATCGTCGGGCGAGTGTACGTTGAAAGCAGTCCAGCAAGCAGGATAATGGAGATGACGCTTCATTCTCGAACATGCAGGAAAATACGATGCACAGGTAACAGGAAAAATAGCACTTGCACAAATTAGCAAATAGCAAATCCTAATAATAACAGTAATAGCACGGATAAAGCGCTCAGCGTCTAACAGCTGATCAACTCACAATTCAAAAAATATTCAAAGTTCTTCAAACATATTCCACAGACGTTCAGTCATCTCGGAAACTCCGGCTTTTTATACCTTTTCCGATAGAATGTCACATAGAATCATATAGTACATTCTCTATAAATCTTTTCTAAATAGAGGTAGGACGAAAATTCTAGTATTTTCGAGGACCTTCATTTTGTAAACCAAAATGGTCACCAATGTCGGGAGGCAATGACTTCACCTACCCCCGATAACTGGTAAGAACCTCTTAGTAAATGTCTCTTTCCAACCATTAGACTAAAATTGCTGGGTAGCAAAATTATAGGTTTGTAAAACTATAAAGAAATTCAGTCACGATAAATTTCATTCAGCAAAAGATTCCGAAACAAAAAGAAATTGAAGCATATTATAAATAAAATTTAAGTTCCAATTTACATAAAATATTTCTATCAGCTCCTTGCGTTTTCTTGATTTTGTTTTGACGTTCACATATTGATGAAAAAAAAATCTTCTATTTTTTTTCTTTCTTTAAAAGCGTGTTTAAAAAAAACATTTTTATTTTTGCATTTCTAACTATTTGCACTATAGCAATTTAGAGAAGAAGTCTCATTTATTTCCAGTGAATAATTACTACCAAGACGAAATTAGATTTGATTTCACATTAGCATAAAGAATTACTTTCAATGCATATAGCCTTATTTTATGTTGACACATTTCTTTGCATTCTGAAACTAAAAAATTAGTCATTTTAAAAGAAGATAATAAAAAAGCAGGAAGTAGTGCATACCTATTCGCTATATTCAAATCAAGATTTTCATTCACTTCATAAAACTTCCATTCCAAAAACCCAAGAGATTTTTTTTTATCCTAAGACTTTTTAGAAATGAAAGACCCTAGTGGAAATAGTGCGTGGAATAGAAAAGTGATAGAATTCTAAAAATCTCCCAAGAAATCATTTTTCTTCAAAAGAAATAAAAATACTACGTATAGATTGCAAAAATAAAAGAAACCCTTCAGATAAATATACCCCCAGCACTTTTCACAATATGAGTATAGATATATCCAACAGAAGTGTAGCTATAGCCAACACACTTAGCAGTCGTACCACATTCTCAGAGTATCCCCCTTTTTTATATTTCATTTATTGCTTGATATTCTACGCACAAAATCCTTTATTTTTTTTCTCGCTTCTACATCTAAAAAGTAGCCGAGTTGTGTTCCTATTTTCTTTTCTATTTGTTTCGGTATTTTTTCTTTGGTTTTCGGGTTCCTTTGAAAGTTTGGAACTGTTGTAGAAAATGAGGATTTCGTTATGGCGATTCATAAAATTGGTCGTTTCCAGAAATATCGATTTTCATTTGCTTCACTGTTTTATTTATCCAAGATTCCATGTGGCTACTCTAGAATAAAGATAAGAAAAATAAATCGGTTGATGAGCACCAATTTCTCTAGTAAATTGGATAATTTTCCGGGTGATTTCTTAAATCGGATTTTTGTTATACCTACCAAGAGTCAATGATAGTTTTATGGTGTAAAACCGATTTGAACTCGTATTATTATTATCGTCATTTTGCTTTATTTGAAAAAGTAACAATACATATACCACCAGTTACAAAGAACAAATTAGGCGATTCTGTATATTTTCTTTTTATGATGTAATGGATATGGCAGGAAATTTCTTTTTCGAAATTCCGGTTGGAAAAAATTGTAGAAAAAAAAGATTCCGTTGATGTTCAAGGTACAATAGGATATTTCTTTACTCTGAAACTAAAAATAAGATTGGAATTTATTGGTTTTAAATTTATGAAATAAATAAACTTGCTTTTAGAGCACAGAACTATATTTTCTCTGAAATTCGAAAAGTATTGCTGAAAACTGTATTTTATACTTTGAAAACAACGTTTAAGCTATATCTTCTACATAAGTTGATTTAACGCTTCGAGTCTTCATCATTGGATAATATATGCTTCAAAGTGTTGTAACTGAAAAGAGAAATTACTTGAATATTCATTCATTTTTTTTTTTACAAATTTATATATAAATGTTATTAGACTAGAGACATGCGCTGTATTCCTAAAGATTAATGTTATACCTATAACTTAGATATGTTTTCCTTTTGATTTCGAAGGCTTTATTGTATCTAGTACTTTAAGAGATTTTATTTTTCTCAAGTAATTAAGGAATTTTGCTTTCTTTCCCATAATATATACGGCACAGATTGTCTGGAACTTCTGAACGCATTTGATGTATATCATAGTTATTTTTGGAAATCTGATCTTATTTATTCTTTTTCACACTTGGATTGTTAATTGAAATACGACTGGGTTAAAAGTTTTAGATGTTGATATTTAATAGTTTTGAAGATATTAATAGTCTGAATAGATTTGAAGTTTAATTCCTAAATGTTCAAATCTTTTGCTTATACTTAATATTTTATTCACAAAATAAAAATGGAGAAATCAAAGAAAAATATTTAAGATTTTTATACTTTTACGGCTAACGGACCTTGCGGAACTTTTCTTACTGCAAATTTGCCTACCGTTGAAATTTTTACAAAAACTGCCACTATTATATTGCAAATTATGCGTGCATAAAGTATCAATTTCACTCCAATCTATAAATTCATTTTGATGTTATATGAGAGACACATGGTTTATATGCATTCAACAATGAAACATTATAGGATGCAAAGCAGACTATTTACTTCCTTTTACCACATTTCAAGGAAGGCGCTGATGCAGTGATTGTCTTTAATCATTACGCATTACTTTAATCATTTCATTCGTATGAAACGTGTCAACAACTCCATTAAAGATATTTTTATGTTCTTCAGGGTCACCAATGATGTTTGGTTGATTGAGTTGTTTGTGTTACAACCATGAATGGATAGAAGCATCTTTGGACAATCTTTAATAAAAAGGAAAGATGTAGTAGTTTATTGTTACTAATATTTTCAAGATCGACATAAACTTTAACCCTCTGACTGCATATCCCGCGATTTCCGCGGGTTGGAATTTCGGTCTTTCTGCTGCATCCTGCGATTTTCGCAAGCTAATGAGTTTACTTAGTACTTTTAAAATGTTGAATCGTATTATACTAATGAAATCCTGCATGTAAATAACAATTAGCTTGGTTCAATGGTATTTGAACATGTTTTAAAACAATGCATCTAAATAGCAATTCAAAATTTATGCAGCCAGAGGGTTAACAGAACGAGGTATTCATCTTCTGTGCACCTTCCCTGTCTTGCAAACTCTGGTCTCTGCTACATCGGTCTGTCGCCTTCTCTTTCAGTCTACCTTACACAGTTTTCAAAGTCTACTTATCATTCTTCCACACACATAGCTGACTGTTAACAAGTTATCACCAGTACCAATGTCATGTGTTGGCTGGATAGTTCTTTATTCAGACTGGTTGTGTGTTGAATGTTCCATTGCCTTTTCATTTTCCAGCTTGAAGAGTGATTCTGAAGGTCAATTTATAAGTCCTTCAAAGGAAACTGAGTGTTCCTAAGACAATGTTTCTTCCTTTCTGACAATGCATATGCTTCTGTATCTACCGTTTTTAATGCTCTTACGAGCAATTTAACAAAGAAATTCAGTTTCTTCAGTATTCTGTTTCAAAACTTTTCAATTTTTGCTTATTTTTGGCCAATTAAGCAACAGAAAACAGGTAAACTACATTCTTCGGGTCCTTTCTGATACGATTTATAATTTATGGTATCATCGTATCCCAACATTGGTTGAGCACAGATACAAAATCTGGTTATGATTCCTCAAACGCAGTTTGTTTTATCATCAACTCTCCGTGTATCATTTTATGCAGAACTTCTACAAATATTCCTACGAAAAATACCCACGATTAGACTTTGATAATTACCGCAGGAATAGTTGTCTTGTCAAAGGATCTCCGAAGAATTCACAAAATTTGTTTTTTCCGAAGAGGAAAAATTCGTAGTAAAGTATGCTACTTTCCTACTAATAAACTTACTAAAAGCCTCCGCTTGTTATATTTTGCTGGACCACTAAAAACAGCAACAGCGTTTAAAGAATATTCTTGCAGAAAAAGGCCAATTTACTTTAATCTAGTTTGACACTTTTAAAATGTATGAACTTTATTTGAAATTGTTGCTATATTTTGAGTTAAAAGTCATACTTCAAGTTTGTCTAACTTTAAAGAAAACTGAGTTCCGTTTTTCTCTTTTGGTATCCATTAGAGACAATCGAACACTAATAACCTCTAGTGAATTCCGGTGGTTAGGTTTGTTTTGTTGCCATTTATATTAAATTACAGTTACAAAATTGCGACGTTCGTGAAAACATAACATAAAAAAACTAGAAAGTGGGAACTAAAATATTAAATCAGCTGGAAATGATGAATATTGTCTTGCTTTTGAATGATGACAAATGTGCGGAGTTAGGATCGTGTGAATTTTAAAATGATTCAACAACTTTCTTATGATTTTCAAAATGTTGATGTTGCTTACAGAAGTGCCCTTGCTTGCTGAGGAACGAGATGTCATTCTGGACCCGCTGCAAGACATGCTGTCACATTCTTCTTCGGTCTTTTCATTCAGGTCATTGTTGAGTTTGCAGCGCTAGAGTCACCGCTTTTCCCGAAAGGGACAAATGTGATTCAGCTAAATCGAATTCAAAAGCTCTGAGGGGAAACGCACGGAGTTTCTATTATTTGCAATATTTGCTTTCGGGAAACCTCCGAAAAATGTTAAAATACGTAAGATTGAACTTAAATTCTAGTTTCTCTACATGAGTTTTATGAAAAGCAACTGAATTTATTTTTTGTTCTTGTTTCATTGTTTTAATGTCATGTTTCAATGCCTATGATGTAAAAATAGTAATGGTAGTCAACACAAATCCTCGGTTTAAGATTATCTGATAGATTAAAGAATAAAACGTTGATTTTTTTAAAAACTTATCTGAAGCCTTGAAGTTTGTATTTGAAATTTATAACTTAAACTGTCACAGCTCAAAAAATTGAAAGGTTAAGACTCTGTACTGTTTTTCTTATCAGTTTGTAAAATAAATCGAATTAAAATTGTAGAAACTGATGGGATAATAAACTGGTCATTTATAGGTGTGTGTGAGACAGACAGAGAGAAGAGGGAGAGGAAAATCTCTCTCTGTTCAGTAATAATATGTTCTTCAATTATACTTGAATTTGATAATCTTTCTACAGGGTATTTTTTTATTTAGATGTATACGATCTATAAAGATGGTCGATACATGAAAAGATGCATGCATTCACCTTAGGAGTTACTATACTGCAAGATCCGAAGAAACGCATCACTGCTTCTGACACAAATATTGACGAAAACATGCTATTGAACACATGGAAAGAAGTAGATTACCGTTTGAAAATGTGCCGTGTAACCAAGGAGATAGACGGGGAGTTTCTTTCGAATGTACCCGGATTTGGCCGGCTCTTTCCATGTATTTTCTATCTTTATAGGTCTTACACTTCTAAATAAAAATTGTTTTGAATCCCGATGAATTCAGTTTTTACATTTCAGAAATTAACCAAAAGACTGCCACAACCAATATTGCTAACTCTAGTTTCCTTTCCTCGAACCGGCACCATTGTCCAGGTTTCTGTGAATCAAATTGCGTAAACACGGTAATTTCCGTCTTTTTCTTTTCTGCTCTATTGAGTGGAGTGTACATTAAATCATGCTTAAATAAAAACAAAAGAAGACTACTATAAACCTTGGTAAAAATAAATTACTGGAACGTCTAGAATTCCATTTATTTGGCAATTATCCAAAAAAATTTAATATTCAGGTGTCTAATTCACATTTCATTAATTGGCGATAAAAGCACTTGCTATGAAATGATAATGATAGTGAAATAATAATACTTTCAATATCATTATCATTAATAATAATTATAACTGATTGTAAAACTTATATATATTACAATATAATTTTTATTACTAACAATGTTTTAAAAATTAATGTAATAACTAATAATTTTTTATTACATTATTTAGTGAAATTTAATAGCACTGAATTTGTGAAAATTTCACTAAAATAATGTAAATAAAAGCGAGTTGCTCGAGTAAAATGCTATGAAAAGTAGTACTAAATACATGAATTAAGAATTTTCCATCTTATTTATCTTTTACAAACTAAAGCTTTATTATTCCGAAAAACGGGAGACTGGTAATTTTAAAAATGGTTCTTTCACTCTAATGGCAAATACTACATACAACCACAAGTACTCTATCTTGTACATCTAGCAAAATCGAAGCTTTAATAATGCAGAAGCATCTATTTTGTGAATAAAACAGTAAAAGATCATTTGCTCTCTTCCATAAATAATAAACTAAGTTATTGTGTGAAAATATCTTACCGCACTGTTGCTACATTATTGAGTGTTTTTTTCTAAACGAAAAGTATGAATTTTCTTTCTTTCAGGCATTCTTGTAGAGTATTTTCTTTTGTTTCACGAAGTAGCTTGAGTGACAAACAGTTATTTCAAGATCGTGTTAGTTCTGTAAATAAAAGCCATTTTATGTTAAAATAATACAATGTCACAATTTATTTTTAAAGCAAGAACAGTTGTTATAAAAACGCCCTAAGAGAGTTGTTACGTTTTGAAAATTCAACTTTCTTTTTTTCGGTGCAAGTTCAGAATGGGTTTTGTTTCAACGGAATTTTTATCGCTTAAAAGAGACTTGTTTTAAGAACGTTGTCGGCAAGGAAAATCGTCTTATTTTGTTTAGCTAGGAATTTGTCTTAATGTACGACACAGTGTAGAGAGAAAAATTAATCTCACAGGCATACATGATTATAAAATTCTTCCTCTTTCTCAGACCAGGAGCTAAATATTGAATATTCATGTTAAGCTCAGTGGAACATATCTTTGATATTCACAAAAGCCACCGAAAAAAATAATTTTGTGTCCGAAAGGTTTTCAGTAAAACTCATTAAAAAAAGCTAAGAAATAAAATGTCGTTGGGATTTTCCAGCATTCATCCTAAAAATTTATCCATGGCTTGGCGTAACTTCAACATAGAGATGATTACACATTTCCAAACAAATTGATATTTTGATAGATTTTAGCAATAAAATTCATGTTCAGTATATATTGAACATTTCTATGTCTAAAGAATGAATAAAATTCAAATTTTGACTTTTTTTGAGCATGCCCGCTTAACAATCAACTAATGAAGATTTTTCGGAATTATCATTTGTGACAATTCAGAAAACTCTTGACGATAAATTTATGATGAGTCGCTTCTTACAGAGCAGCAATTAGCCACGACCTGTCCATTTGCAGTTTACCTCTAAAATATTATAAGGGGAGTTTAGTCATACTAATGTCCAGTTCCGAAGCAAATCGAGGACTCTTTTAGGACGGGCCTCATTATTTTGTACCGCGGTCAGATGACGAGAACGACACCTGAGTTGGCACCTCCCTCTCTAAATTTCCGCACCACACCAGCGAGAGGACGTTTGACCCACATCAGATTTAACTTGTACCAGGCCCAAAAACCGGGCTTATCTTCAATGGAATCAGGTTATGAGTCTCGAGCCCCGAAGCCGAGACTTTACCTCTAGGACACCGCGGCTCTTACTATCAGAGGAACATGTTATAAAAATAAAAATTAAACCTTTAGAAATTCATTAAATGTCACCGCCAACTCCTGAAAAAATCAAGATTATTCGAAACGAGTATACAAAGATAAGTTTACAAAAAGCATAGGGAAAATAAAAGAAAAGCAATAGTAACTTTACCTTAGAACGTAGTAGACCCTATTAGCACAAGATATTCTAAGATATCTATCTCCACGATGTTGTGACGATATTCTGCATGACGCACAACCTCATAAAGATATCGTATGAATTTTATAGATAGGGTTGCCATACGTCTCGTATATACGGGACTGTCACCATAATTCACTACTCAGTTCCGTATTACTATTTGTCGCGTTTCCTCTCTAAACTCTGTGTAATTATAAATTGTAAATGAATTGCATCCAGTTTTATAATTATGTGAAAGAAGAAAATGATATATAATAAAGAAAGCAAAATCAACTTTAAAATATGACTGGGCTAAAAATGATTAACCTCGCATCTTTTTTCTTATTCTACGTGTTCATTTTATTAGATTGCTTAAACTTTATTGATTTTTTATCACAGTAATATAAGCCATTACCCATCCATTTGTTTCATGTTTCATTTATTTAGCACTTAAACGTTCTGTATCAATGCTTGGAAATTATGGCAACCGTAATGATAACGCATCTTGTGCTGATAAGGGAGAAACTGCGTGAACGAGGTCACTGGATCAGAGAGCAGCGGGTTCCACAAACAATCCTCCGCGCCACCTGTGCACTTGAATGTGTGGAGTTAAACGCCATCCTTCTGATTTTGTTCAAAAGTTAGAAGAAAAAATGTTGGCTCATTGCCGCTCTCTTCTTCAGACCGAGATGCAAATTTGCGAGGTCGTAATACTGCATCCAATTGTGCTACGAATCAAATCAGTTAATGAGTCATTCATCCAGAATGCTCCCTCCAGCTTCTTTCGTATGTTAAAATTAAATTGATCATTGAAAAATTCACAAATGATTATCGATACAAAGAGAGAATCAAAGGTATTCGTTTTAAAATTAATTCTGCGCTAACAGGGATTCAGCATGCTACGCAGCATGTAATTTACTGACTAAGACTGTATAAGCGTTTTCGCAATAATTGTTTTTATATAATTTGTTTACTAAGATGAGAGCAAAATTAGTAGAACTATCATAAATTGTATTTGCAAGAAGTCAATTAGTTTTACTTACTTTTATAGATAGAGTTGCCATACGTCCCGTGTATACGGGACTGTCACCGTATTTCACTACACAGTCCCGTATTTCACTACTCAGTCCCGTATTTCATTATTCAGTCCCGTATTTCACTACTCAGTCCCGTATTTCACTATTCAGTTCCGTATTTCACTATTCTGTCCCGTATTGCTCTTTCCCAGATAGCACATAAGTTTGCAGCAAGTTTGATTTTGACTTGATATTGCCTTGTCCTAGCAAATTTGACACGTCAAACTTGAAGCGAACTTGTGGCAAGTTCACCGTGACAACTAGCGCCACCCTCTCTTGCAAAACCCATTTGCTACAATTTCGCCGTGACAAATAGCGCCACCTCGCTTGCATTGCAAGCTTGCAGCAAATTTGCAAAACAAGCGTGATGCAAAGATAGCACAAAGAGATAATTATCTTTGTCTCTGTTTTAAAAAAACATCCGATTTTTAATACCATCTCCTAGACCGTCCTTTTTATTAATTCAATAAATCAATGATAATTTGTAAAAAAACTAACTTTTTTATAAAAATATTTTTTGAAACATTTTCCATCTTTTTACTAAATATAGCACTCGCACTTTAAAGAAAACTATATCGCCTTTTTCTGAATGCTGAAACTTTAACGTTTATAAACAAAATTAAACCTAAAAAACAGTCAATGTTTGTTGAAAAACAATAACTTATACATTTTGTCCCATTTTAAAGTAATTACTTTTGAACCCTAATTTCATAATTTATTCTACTAGCAAAACGTAGTTATTAGCGAAACTCGCTCTCTCTTTGACTTCAAATCATATTCTGAACTCAAAAAATTAATGAAATCAAGAAAACAGTTTAAAATAAATCGTATACGAATCGAATCGAACGATGGTGACTATCCTATGGTGACTTCGAGGCTTGCGTTAAATTGCTGAAAGCTTGTTTCACACTTGCACACTTGTCGTGACAAATTTGCAGAAAGCTTGCAGATTTGCAGTGCAAATCTGCTGCAAACTAAAATTGCTATCTGGGTTGTTCCACTTCCTTCCGAAACTCAGTCAGTGGAGACAGTTGAAGCAATTTTGATTTGTCATTTTAAAATTATTTGCATCCAATTTTATTATTATATAACAAAGCAAAATGGTAGAATTAAGAAAACAAAATCAACTTTAAAATATGACTAGGCTAAAAATACTAGCCTTGTATCTTTTTTATTATTCTACATGTTCATTTTATTAGATTGCTTAAACTTCATTGATTTTAATCAGAGTAAAATAATCCATTACCTACCCACTTTTTTCATGTTTCATTTGTTTACCATTTAAGCGTCCCGTATCAATGCTTGGCAATTATGGCAACCCTAGATATATACGAGTATGCGGGATGGCGCAGTTCACGTCCCACCAGTTGGCGCCCTTCTGACGACATTCTATTCTTTTCCTAAATTTTGCAGCGTCGACTGTTTTATTTGTCTTTCTCAGACCTTGGATTTCAAAACACATAAATAAAGCAATTTATCTAAAACTTCAGTATAGTTCATAGTTATTATTGAATCATTATTTTAAAGTTAGGTACTGTTTATCAGAATTTTTTTAAAAAGAATAACACATAGAATATGATTTTCAGAGAAATCTACAAAGTTACAGATCTTTTTTTTTTGCTATGCAAAAAGAAACTTATCAGTATCGTAAGGAAGCAATCAATTTAACAAGCTTTCAAAAATATTCAGCATTTTTTGTAGATAAACGAAATATAAAATCTTTAATGGTGTATGCATATCTCAAATTCAACTCAAATAATCATTTTCTTTAAAGGTACGAAAAATATCTTCAACAAGGCAGAAATTACATTAAGATGAACAACTTTCTTCACTCTCGAAAATGGAATTTCTGTGTACAACATATAAGTTTTTCAGTATTTTTATCAAACAATTCACTGTTATCAGTCAATTTTTACGTTCAGAAAGAATTGTTTCTACTACTTTTTGTTATTGAAAGAGCATAGCGTCCAAACCCAGTTATTCCCAGTCCTTATATTGAAAAGCCTTGCTATAAACGTTCGAGATGTCATCATCAGCATTTCATCGATAGCTCATCTGAATCTATACGTCGGCGGAAGTCTGTGCAAAATTAAATTATGCAGATCCAGAACGACGCAGCAAGTGCTCGATTGAAAAGATTTGCATACGTAATCACCACGGTAACTTCACTGAAGTGTAAGCAAAACGTCCCTAGACTTCGAGAGGGAAAAAATAAATGACAAAAATAACAACGTTTTGCAAGAAATAAATTAAGGAATCGAAATAACCGAAACGATAGCAAATTCCCATCCCATCTTCCCCGTGAACTGGCGAAACTGTTGCCACCCGCCGAACATTTAAAGTGTGTATGTTTGAACAGCAGACGAAACAATAATAAAGCAGAAAAAGTTCCATGTTCGAGCTTGTTAAATTTAATGAGTTCATGTTAAAGGACATAGGAGTGAATTCAGAATTGTTTTTGTTTCCGCTTTTGCTATTTATGGCTCTTCCTCGCAGATAATTAGGAGTGGAATAGATAATACAAGGAACCTCTGGAACGTTCAGGAAGTTATTGTTTTCCATAAATGCACGCTGACTAAGAATGTGCTGATTTAAAAACGGTGATTTCTCGGATATTTAAATTGCGGTGAAAAGTTTTCGCGCTTTTATAATTCAGCTATTTTTATTCGCAATCTATGATTTTCTTTTGACTTAAAATTGGTATTGCAATTAGAAGCTGGTATTAAATAAAGCTATTTATTTCCTCTCGGCGGTTTTGAAGAAGCGTATCAGAATTCTACTTATGAGATGGAAATAAACCATTTATTGTATTGGAAATTTAATTGCTAATTTTATTCTTTTCTGACAGTTAATTCAAGTTCAGACAATAAAATGCTTATTTGTTTGGCAAGAAGAAATTGTGTAATTGGAGCTTATTAGGAAAATGGCAAAATTGTATCCCCAGACAATTAAAGGAAGCCAGTGTTTCCTTTGTATATTATTTATGATTTTGGTTTAGCTATTAGAATAACTGACTCAATTGAGTGTGTTTGAACTTGCAATTATGCGCAAAAAGTTATCAATACAATAAAAAAATACAGTGGCTGCCTCTGTATTTCTTGCTAAATAATAAATTAGAATCATTTCTTTTTATTATTAGTGCAGAATGTTTATTTCAATTTTATATTTTCCTAATAATTTCGCACTAAATTAAAAATATTATTATTATATTTATTGTAACCCAGAGCGAAACCTGGTCTGCTTCATCTTCCGGGTAATACTGGATGCCTGGCCACCGCGACAATTAGCCGAACGCATGATACACATTATGAGCGGTACATGCGACGAGCCCCATAACAGGAGAACAACTCCTTATCAGCAATGTGCACAGAGAGCATCACCACCATTATTGTGCCCACAAGGGAAGTGAGACCCCGCTTACTTATCCGACGGCTTCTCATCCCCATACTTAAGGTACTCAACGGTAGGAATTGTAACGCTGTAAAATATATCAATATGAAAAATGACAATTCTTAAATGGTTTCGACGGAAAATCCAAACTACTGAATAGATTATCTTCAAATTTCGCTCGAAAATACTATGAAGCATAAAGAAGGTTTAGTGAATGTTTCATGACATTTAATCAAACCATTATATTTTTATTAATTAAAAAACCCATGTTTATTGTACCATGTACCATTTCCATGTATATTGAAGATTATTTTATTTTTGTTGTTAATGCTATTGAATGAAATATTAGTGATATTTTAAATCACTTTATTTATTGACCTTCGAGTTGATACGCACGATGTTTAATGAAATTTTGTATTATTCTTTCAAAAATATTCATAACTTAGGAAAACAATTATCTTCCGGCAGGTTCCTAGTATGATCTTCAATTTTTCGAGAATCTACGAGATTTAAAAATTGTTTTGGTGCATCTGAAATTCTCGTTTCAATCGACATAAAGATTCGATAAGAGGATTTTTACATGATATAATATTTTATATAAAAGCATTTTTCTATATTAGAACACATTGCAACTTCGGTTAACTGAACTAAAGGGGAGGAATCGTTTCGGGTAACGATTCTTTCGTTTAAACCACGAACCTCTATTAATATTCTGTATCTGATTACAGTATGTAGTTCCGAAATGTGTGAAAGGAATTCAGAACTCTCTTTATTGGCTACGCTTATATTTTTTTATTAAAGTTAAAATTACATTTTTAGTATTACAGCTGGTACACATCAATACATACTTGGTAATTGTTTAAACCATACAAATTACTCATTCAAAAAAACTCAGTAATTTTTGTTTCTTTCTTGCGTTCCTCTCAGCGTTTTCGAGCAGCAATGTCTCGCCATCTTCTCATTAGAAGGGCGTCATCCGGCGTTTTTACTTTCTCGTATACAAAGAGAAAGTATTGTAATCGTCAAAAAATCCGAACTCGAGATTTTGACGAATCCCCAACTTTTTAAACCTCCCTGACTCCGAAAAACACAATTTTGGAATTGTGTCTGTCTGTCCGTGAACACGATAACTCGAAAACTATTAGGGATCAAATTTGGTATGTGAACTTGACACATAATTTGTAGGTTTCTAACAAGTTTTGGACAAAATCTGTCCACGGGAAGTGTGTCTGTCCGCGGTCATGTGAACACTATAACTCAAAACCTTGAATAGCTAGATGAATATAATTTGGTACACAATTTTATCATCATGAATGTATGTCCGTATAAAATTTAGGGCCAAATCCGTCAAAGGGGTGACTGTCTGTCAGTCTGTATAATCGCATACTTGTAAAAATTATATCTCCTAAACCCTTTGGCTTAGATAAATAAAAATTGGTATGACGTTTGCTAATATTAATTATAGATCTGTGCTCAAATTTCGTTTCAATCCATTGAAAAAAAGATTTTCAAATTGCATATTTGGTTGAAAATGCACATTGCGACTGTGTATTGTCTAGCGTTTCGTTTATTTTACTCAAGTTAGTATAGTTGGCTTTTGACCTTGGCGCTCTACGAAGTATTGTAGCTTCGTAGGTTCGATTTTTTTTTATCAAATGACAATTATCAAATGAGCAGTATGCGAGAAAGTTTAGGGGAGGCCACTCCCACTGGTTTGGAATTGTGATTCCATTCCGTGCCGGTCTATCGACTAGTTTCAAATATTTATGCCTCTAAACCAGAGGTTCCCACCCTATGGTACACGTACCCCTGAGGGTACGTGAACTCAAAGTCGGTAATGGCGGACACAAGAAATCATAAGTGATTGACAAAAGGGTGGACTACTTCTATTGTAAAAATGGAATAAAATGTAAAATCAAAAATAAGTCCTTGAAATGTTATTAATTCGAGTCATTTGCCTCTTAAGCTTTCTTTATCATTATTGATAAGAACTTCATTGCCTAGACGAATGGTTGGGGAGAGGGAATGTGACAGTAGGAGGTACGCGAAAATAAAAAATACTAATCAAGGGGTGCGCGAGAGAAAAAAGGTTGGGGAACCCTGCTCTAACCCAGATAGCACGTAAGTTTGCAGCAAGTTTGATTTTGACTGGATATTCCCTTGTCATGGCAAAATTTGACGCGTCAAACTTGAAACGAACTTGTAGCAAGTTCGCTGTGATAAGTAGCGCCACCCTCGCTTGCAACAAACACATTTGCTACAAGTTCTACGTGACAAATAGCGCCACCTCCCTTGCAAATCAAACTTGCTGCAAGTTTGCAAAACAAGCTTCCTGCAAAGATAGCACAATAAAGAGATAATTATCTTTGTCTCTGTTTTAAAAAACATCCGATTTTTAATAGCATCTCCTAGACCGCCCTTCTTTTTATTAATTCAATACATCAATGATAATTTGTGAAAAAAATAACTTTTTTATAAAAAATTTTTTGAAACATTTTCCGTCTTTTTACTAAACATATCACTCGCACTTTAAAGAAAACTATATCGCCTTTTCCTTAATGTTGAAATTTTAACGTTTATAAACAAAATTAAACCTAAAAAACAGTCAGTGTTTGTTGAAAACTAATAACTAGACATTTTGTCTCATTTTAAAATAATTACTTTTGAACTCTAATTTCATAATTTATTCTACTAGCAAAACGTAGTTATTAACGAAAATCGCTCTCTCTTTGACTTCAAATTCTCAACTAAAAATATTAATGAAATCAAGAAAAAAAGTTTAAACTAAATCGTATACGAATCAAATCGAACGATGTATTAGCGAAATCTATCTCCTCCTCTCGTAGTTCAGCTGGCCGAGTGGTATCGACGTTTGGCTACTAAGCGGAAGGTCGCGAGTTCTATCCCGGGTTGTGTTCATACTCCGTTTTTGCTCTAATTTGCAATGAGTTTGCACGGCAAGCTTGTGGCAAGCTTGCTGCAAGTTCGTTTCATGGTGACTTCGAAGCTTTCGTTAACTTTCTGCAAGCTTGCACTCTTGTCATGACAAATTTGTGGCAAGCTTGCACTCTTGTCATGACAAATTTGTGGCAAGCTTGCTGCAAACTAAAATTGCTATCTGGGAAGCGTTGAGTTATTTTGGTCTAATAGCTTTAATATCTAAAAAATTAATTTTTAAAGTTAATAATTGGATCTTCATTGAGTTGACTCAAGTCTCTGAACTCTAAAGATTATTTTTCCATAGCAGTTTAAGAAATAATGCACATCAACATGAATGATCTGCTTTTGAACTGAACACGAAAAACGGAAAAAAATGGCTCAAACGCTTAGAGGATTTCCTGTTATCTCAATCCGTAGAAAACATGTAAAGGACGCCTAAGAGACTTGTGGTGTCAAAGAGATTTGTCTTTTAAATTATTTGCTACTTAGAATTCCCTGCCATTTTACTATTTTAAATATAAAAAATTCTGAAATTCGATGCACGCGTCAGATACGCCATTGTTTGCGATGGGATTAAATATCATCGAGACACTGTTCTCAAGTATTTTCATTTAATCACTATCGAAAGGTTTTGTATCTCGAAATTACAAATAAACAATTTCATCTGCATTCAAAAAATTTTTATAATAACGTAATAAGTTGCTAAAACAGCAGTAATACATGATGCATGTGAATTCTCGTCACATAATTTTGTCTATAACTGCTTGTCAAAGCTGAATTACAATTTAGAAGCATTTTTAGTGAAATCAGAAAACATTTGATAAGACTAAATCTCTTATTTTACCATACTTTAAACCCATATTTTAAGCCCAAATTGTATTCTCTAACATAAGGCGTAGAAGTTTAATAACATAGAGCCTGATGTAAAGACGCACGGCGGTGTTCTTAAGTAATATTCCCACAACTTATGAATTCAGCGACACACTGTCTTCATGTATAAGGAGCAATTGGACCTTCGAGAATATGTTAATTCCTCATTTCAAAATAGATCTTCTTTTCGCTGATCATAATCGTCAAGAAAGTTTCTGTGTAACTATACACTTTCTAGGCCCAGGGGTATGGGACAGCACTAACTGAACACTTCCTTAATGAAATTACATCTTCATTATTTGCCATCTTACTGATAACTATTGTTCGAGATAGCTACGTTATATAGAATAAGGGTTTTATTTAAAATATGGTACAATATTCCTAGTGATATATAATGTATACGTTATCGTTAAATTATGAAATTTGTAATTTCAAAAAATCCGTATGTATTTCATGACATAAGGACAAAAATAGTTAAAGCTTGAAATACATCTGTACTCGTTGATTTAACCAGTTATTTAATAGACTAACTAGTTACAATCTATTAGATAATAAAATAAGTTAGTTTCTTACTTTAATTACGTTTTACAATTATGATAAGTTTATTACATTAATTCTCTTGCATAAAAGTAGAACAAATTTAAAAAACTAGGCGATTTCAACAAGGAACTATTTTATAAATGTAAGCCGAGCGAGAAATATTTGATTAAACATAAACAGTAACAGATAACAGTAAGAAATAACTTTGTATTTGTGAATTTTTGTTGAGTTTTTTGAGGATTATAGTAATGACAAAGCAGATAGTGTTTAAGATATTTTTTTTGTTTCAAGAAGAACAGTGCTCCTAAATTAACTATAAAAACGTTACTGGAACTTTTGAAAATATGTTGAAAATTAGGAAAAGAATGTATTCATTCATTTCATACAATAACAAACTTTACAAAATTCTCCGAAACTTTTTACGCAAGAAGAGTGAATATAGTATAAATTGCACTCAATGGTAAACATTAACATTAAATGATGATGTTAATGGTATGATGGTAAGATGGTAAACATTAAAGAAAAGACGTTCTTAAAGAAAAAAAATAGTTAAACTAATCCTTCAAATCTCCATCATACAAAGACTGTGAATGTAGATTGAGACCAGGGCTCAGCCCGACGTTCACTGCTGCATCCCCTCTGCATTTTCTGGCAACCTTCTGTCTCCAATATCTTATACTTCTTTTTCGCTCAGTCCCAAACACTGCGAATGTACAGTTGAATATGTTATAACGATTTGTCACTTCCAGTTGTTATCATGGCAACCTGTTGGAAGCAAAGTTATGCTATCGAATAAAGCCTTACGAAACGTCCACAGAAATCTATGTCGCTTCCATTCATGCATTTGGTAAAAGAGTAATGTTTCTTGACAGTGTGTGTCTAAGAACGTCGCTTGACAGTGTGTCTACTAAAAATGTTAGTTTCGGGCCTTAAAAGAGGGCAGAGTAGACACTGAATTGCTAAGTAGGTAGAGGTAACCATAAACACAACTGTGAACATGATCAAAATTTATTTGATTTTTACCGTCAGACCAGTGCGTGGAAAAACCGGTAGAAAGTACACGAAAGACTTTGAAAAGCCATGTTAACAGGTCTGATGAAGTTCGGTTTGAAATTATGAAAGGCTAAAGCTGTAGCTATGTGAGTAGATTAGAGCAGGAAGACAGACTAAGGATGGATAAAAGCATTTTATTACGGGCTATGTCAGTCATTCACCTCGTCTCGAGGTACATACGCAACACATCTCAGACATCTAGCTCTAGAAAGTAAAAGTAACACACACATATATATATATATTCAAACCATTAAAACTCAGATAACATTTTCATCATATACACCTACTAAACCTTCATTTAAAATTAAATATAATAAACAATATAACCTAATATTATTCACACAATAAAATACAGAAAGCTAATAAGATTAAAAACTATTAGTATCAAAAAGCCAATCCAGATATGGAATTCCAACAATCAAATGCCAATCGACCTGAGGAATCGATTATGTCCCATTATTTCGAAATTTATAGGCACCAACCTTCTGTGAGGGCCAATTGTTGGAAAAAGACAACAAATATAGGAGTAAATCTCCAAAATATATTGAGAAAAGAACGAGAAAATTAACTAAATGCTTACTGCTTCAAAGTCATAGCAAAAAATGTCAAAAGCTAAATACGAATTACAGTTCCGCATTTATTGTGAAAATATTTTAACTAAAATATGTTATATATACTCTATTAAATCATCATTAATAATTAAACCATAGATTTATATTTTTAAGAACGTTATATATATATAGATATATATACGATCTTGAAAGTGGTTACAAATACAGTTAAAAGAAAGAGACAAATTACAAAACACGTCGAGCGCAATGCAATTTGCATCAGATCTCTGGTGCACAGAAGCCTTGAATTTCAACCCGATTCTAAAAACGCGTGAGACAGCAATCAGCAGGATTACATCAAGGTCTAAAGTTTGCGTTGGTTGAGACCCTCTCTTGCTTACGCTCACCAAAACAAATCATTGATCATCCATCTGTCTGTGTAAACCTGGCATGAACCCCTGTATAATTTTGTATTCCACAGTGAAAAACAAGTGAAAAGGCTTGTTTTTGTCACCTGTCAGGAAGTACTGTAGGCACTGGAGAAAAGTTTCAAGACTACGGCAATATAAGAACTAACTCATATTTTCCTGACATGGAATGCTGTGGAAAGGGATGCTTCACTTATTAAGTACATTGAAGAGGATGAAAGTGCCCGACAGCCGTTTTTAAAAATAAATATTCCACAGCAATAGGCTCAGTCTTTTCTGAACAAACTTCCTATATAGGTATTATTTTATCTGGGAAATAAGCGAATTTAACGTAACACTAACCAAAACCTCTGATCGGTACAGATTCACTCCAGAAGGTTATTGTAAACTGAGCTCGTACAGTAGAGTGAAATATTCTATTTTTAAGAAATGCCAATTATAGATATATGTAGAATTTGTAGAAAATTTTGCATTGTTGCAAAGGAAACTTCGATTGTTTTAGAAAAATAAAAGGAATCGGACGATGCTTCATGTCAGTCGTAAAAGCTTTCACGGTTGACACCTAAACACTTTTGTCGCTCATGGGCGACAGGAATACAAAATAAGGGAGATCTCTCTTCACTTTCATCCTTTTACTTTTCCTTCTGGATAATCAATATATCACTTTTTGGCTCCAACTTGGCAAAACTTTTCTTCTCCTTTTTAACTTTCTTTTCTGTTTCTTCTGTTTCTGGAACACTCTTTTTATTCTTACTTTTACTGGAAGAAATTTGCCTTACCTTTGCACTTTCTCCTCACTCGATTAAACCGTCCGTTTTCTGCCAAAGTTGTTGTTATTGATTTCTTTCACGGCCACGCGCACACTGTGCGAGATTTTCTTCTTTATTTCTTCTCTCTTTCTTTCTCTCTGAAGTAACGGAAAGAAGAAACAGACGAAATGATGAAGTCAACCTATAAAGAAGCAAAAAGTCCC
This sequence comes from Araneus ventricosus, assembly GCA_013235015.1. Taxonomy (NCBI): domain Eukaryota; kingdom Metazoa; phylum Arthropoda; class Arachnida; order Araneae; family Araneidae; genus Araneus; species Araneus ventricosus. The sequence goes on along the minus strand of BGPR01000037.1, from coordinate 1,174,860 downwards.
CTCTCTCTAAACTGTTGATTTTGAAAGCGGTTTTCGGTAGGACAGTTAACTTAACAACACTCGTGAAATTGAGTTTGTTTTATTCTGGTTTACACATTCCTGTGGAAACTGGGAAGAAGATTTTCATTCAGAGTTCTTGATTTATTTTACTGGAAAATTGTGTCGAGGGAGAGGAGCTCGGAATCCATTTTTGTTCTGAACATCATTTGATAGAGACATAAGTACTTTTTCTTTGGTTTTTGCACATCTTTTAAACTCTCACTTTTACTCTGTACTTTTTTCATTAAAGCACAGATTGCTATCTTATTACCTTCTGTGCCTACAATGGCGGGTTTGGTGTTCGTCGAATCACAGAGAATTTTATTTATAAAACATTAATTGAGCCAAAGAAATAACTCAAATGACAAAAATTACTTGGAGACGCTTAAGTATCTCGGGTATCCTTCTTGTTCTTATACGGATTGAAACAAAATCAATGTCCCAAAAGGGATTTATTTTATAATTAGGAGGTTTGAAGAGAATTCGTGGGTGAAGATATTAAAAATTATGAACAGCAAATTTAATTTTCATAAATATAAAGAATGTTACGAAAGTAAACTATGTAAAGTAGATATATATGAAGTTTGATATTTGCTAAGAATGGAGTAATTAAATGGATTTCCTTCACGCCACGTGTAACGAACACGAGTAAGGAATAAAAAAAGAATGAAACCAGTTTTCCTTCTGCATTAGAATTTAATATCAATGCCTGGAGCTCCTATTTTAAAGAAATAAGAATCATCGCTTTAGAATTTATCTAGTGACTTTGTGTTTCATGCTTTATTTAAGGTCGCAAATAGGTCTGAGTGACATCAAAGATGCTAATTGTATTATGCACTCGGGTCGCCAACGATTTCCTGACGTCAAAAAATCATTTACAACAAAATTATTACATGCACTTTTTTTTCTGCGTCTCTAATCGTTTTTTGCCACCCATTTTATTATTCAGCATTCTATTTTCATCTGTTTAACAGGTTCTGTTTCCAGATTTGTTTGCCGTGTATATGGTAAGAATTCATGACTCGTAGCGGTATGGCTCTTGTCTTATATTTATGTACTTCGAGGGAGAATTCTCGTATCCTGAGTTTAGGAGGTCTTTAGGAAACCATAGCATTTCTGTTTCCTCGACCATTTTGGCATGTTGAGAAATTGATCTGAAGAGGCCACTGTTTATCAGAGGATACAAACATGAGTGTTTTTTAAGGTCTTCCCAATTGCTTGGCTCTACTGATAACTTTTAGGAACCATTGCCTTTAACCAAAAGCTAATGATTTGTCTCATTTGTATAACAGCTCCATTTTTTGGGAAAGGTTTAACTACAGACGGAACATGTTTTTTAACTCCCAAACTATCTATGGGACACATGTGCCCCATGAAGACTTTATGCAACAAGTATCAAGGGGAAAATAGTTGTTCTGGAACTCACGGTTATAGAAGACAGTAAGAGGTTTTTGGTTTAAGAAACTATCCACACTTTTGTTTAAAATAAAACTCCGCGTACAGTACTCGTTACTTTTTTTATACCCTCGCCAGTGATGAATGCAGCCAATAAGACAGACGGATAATTTGCAATTGAAATGTCGATGTGCAAAGACCATCTATTAATAAACTCTACAAACACTTTCTAATATGCACGCTACGAAAAACTGCCGATTATTTAAAAAATAAAAATCTTAGGCTTAGAATTGAGCAAGACGAGATTTATGTCGAACCTTTCCCAAAGCGACTGGGATAGATACAGAGGGTAAAACTATTCGAAATTGTATCAAGAATTTTAACTTTAGACTCTTAAAAATCTAACTAAGCATTCATGCTGAAGTTTCCATGACATATGCTTCATTTAAAAGCAGGAAGTAGAAGACAGTCCAGCTTATATCGTAGGTATATGAATGATCATGTTCAGTTTGGGTATATGCATTTTCGTTTATCGCTTCCATGCCTACCCGATTGTTCTGTTGACTCATAAAATCAACAATTTGTGCGGGATATTTTTAATACTACAAAATTCTAGTTCGAGTAAAGAATATACACCTACAAAGTATTGAAATACATTACAGAAAGGCTGCGGCAACAATATTATGTTATCGAAAGAAAAAATATGTTCATTAATAAATACTTTCTCCGAAAAATATTTTATTTGTGGAGGACAAAATAAATATAACAAATAAACTTGATATTTTTAAAAAGAACACATCTAACTAGCTTATAATTTTTTTATTGTTTCAAGAATAGTTTTCGTGACCGAATAACTAAGTTGAAATTCAAAGTGATTCAAACTTCATTAATTCAAATGATCTCCAAAGTGTTTGAATTCCTAAACTAATTTGGTTCGTACGAACTTCAAAACGAATTAATTTCTTGTTTCTCGAGCACCAATATTGCATTATTCGAAGAACAAATTATGAAATATTTACTGAAATAAATTATTATAACTCTGTAGTAATTTTATACCTTCTTGAAAAACGAACAACTACTCCAGAAGCTAAATTGGATAGCATCTTATTGCTTTTATTGCTTATAATCTATTATTCAGCCCTTGATTTCACGAATGCAATAACAAAAAGAATCAAATTATCTTTCACACGTTGTTGTAATAATAATTTTTCACTTTATTCGTCATAGAATCTACGAAGAAGTATATTTTTAAAAACCCATAAGACGTATAAATCGATGCCTTATTTTCTCCCATAAAGAATAATAAAGCACTAAACCATGATATTAGATTTTCGGAATCTGCTCGTATCAGAAGAACAATTTCATTTGTTCCTATGACTGGAAACATTTTCTTAACTCAGTTAACGCAATCCATCAAAACCTGCTGTGCAAAAATCGCATTACACGAAGATATTTCTTTCTGCCAGGTCCTTTTCCTTCTTTTTTTGGCGGAAATAAGATCTGTATTATAATAGTATTTCATTTCTCTATTTTCGTTTGTTTCTTGCTTGTTTGGGATTTTTTTTTCATGTTTGAGAAATTTCTGTTTCCCTGTTCTTATTTTCTAGTATATGTTAGAAATTATTGTAATAGTCAAATTTGGCTTCAAGAATTTCAAAAATATTCTTATTTCAGACTTGTTTAAGTTCGAAAAACGTAATTTTGTAATTATGTTTTTGTATTTGCTCCACCGTCTGCATGTACATTAATACGATAACTCAAAAACAGGATGGTCTAGACAGGTAAAATTTGGCTCTCTTCCTCCTCTTGAGACCCAAAGTATAATTTTGACCAATTTTTCACAACCATCGAGATTATCTTGATAGGATTATATAACACTATATATAATTAATTTTTCTTGCCAGCTGTCATCTCTTCAGTCCAGATTCTTAAAACTCAGATCTGCCAACTGTTCTCTCCTACTTCATTCCTTCATTGATTACGAAGTTCAATAATCAACATTCACATCCAAATCTGGAATTATAATATAAGCATAATAATATGATCATGGTCAAACAATAGATTCTCAAAAAATATTCCTCAGGACAGGAAGTCTTTCTAGTGACAACATGGACTCTTCTGCTTTTATTAAAGTTTTCTTCTTTAGTTATATAATTTATTTCAAAATTTTCTTTTATGGATTGCTAAATTGTTTTTTAAAATTATTTCTGGTATGCTTCCACTTCATGTCCATCTACACCGATTAAAAAGAATCATAAGGATTCTAGAAACGGGGACATGAAATGGTGTTTATATATACATATATAGTAGAACCTCGCTAATGCCAACCCCGATAATCCGAAATTTCGGTTAATCCGAACCGATTTTATTTTCGAAGATTATATGTAATTGAAAAGATTACCTGAAAAGATTTAAATATACATACTAGAAACAAAAATTACTTTTTCAGCATGCATTTCGTGGCTGATTCGCCTTTGTTTAAACGCGCTAGTACATCTAATTTGTCTTTTAGTGAGCATACGCTATGTTTCCGTTTATTTGACATAATTAAAATGCATAAAATATGAATTAAAATTAAATAATAAACTTAACGCGATCCACACAAAACAAGTTATTTCGATTTGACAGAAGAGAATGACGTGTCAAGAAGAAGCGTGTTCGTACCAGAATTTGCTAGCTAGGAGGAAGAAGTCCCCGTCGATCCTTGCTGACTCTAAACCCTTTGGGTGAGTCGGTCGGCGTGGGTTATGTATGTATGTACGTGGAGGAAGAAAGAAAAAAATCTATTCTTTAGCCTCCGCCGTCATGGCTCACTAGTTTCACGGAATGAATCCCTTCTTAAGGTCATTTCATACAGGAGCACATCCATTATTCTAATGAAAATTTGGAGACATATTCTCTTTTCTATTGCTTTTGAATAAAAGAATTCGAGAGATAGTAGTATTGAGTACTCATAACTTACATTTTATTTAGCACACATCTTTTTCTTTTCTATTTTTATCGGAATTTCGGGTAATCCGAATTTTTTGTAATCCTAACAGGCACCGGTCCAAATTAGTTCGGATTAGCGGAGTCCTACTGTATATATATTCTAATTTATTAATTTTTTGTCTTCCCTGTTTTTGTCCTTTCGTTTCTAGTTTATTCTTGATATTTTGTCTTTTGTTCCTTCTATGTTATGATATATATATTTTAGGTTGTCTTTTTTCATAGTGTAATAGTCTTTAATCAAACTATCTTTTGTATTTCATTTCTATGATTATTGATAAGGTAATTTGATTTTAATTTTAATTCTTAGTTCAATATTTGTATATATTGAAAATATAACACAAGTTTTGATTAATTGAAATATATATATATATTAATCTAAATAATTAATAAAAATAATTTCATATAATTAACAGATGGCACAACGAGACTATCCAAAAGGATTTAAGGCCTTTGAATAAAATATCACTTTTTTTGGGAATCAAACACAAAAGTCCATTAAAATAGACGCGAGGATTCAAGAGGATGTTGTCATTATATCACAATTGCAGATCTGTACCAAATTTTAAACTTAATCCGTCAAATGACAGACTGTCCTCCTGTTTATGGGTTTTGTTGGATAACTAAAAAATCAGAACTATCTAGACGAATATAATTTAGATTGTCGTCTCTACCCTAAAATTGTAGATCTATATCACATTTCGGTCCAAATCGATGGGTAGGAAGAGATGTTCCAAAATGCATATTCGATTCTTTTCACTATGTTTCAAAGCTAAGTCGTGAAATGTTATGAAATTATAGAAAAAAGCAAAGGGAGGGCCGTTTTTTTTATGTTGCAAAAAAGGGAAATGCTTTTACGATGCTAAGCTGGGATTATGAAAGAAAATGGTTGTTATGTTTTTAATATTTTTTACGGGTAATGCAAATAAATTTTTATCCTCTGTGAACTACCTGGTTCAACTCTTGTACCGCTGAATTCGAAACTATTTGCAATCGCGCCGTTAGTCTATACGCTTCGTAGTTTGTGGTTAAAATGTTTAAGAAAATCGATTGACTCATTGTCTGTGAAATCGGTCGGATATCTGGTTTTTAACAGCAAGGGATATGAAATCTCTGTATATCCATTTCCATCAATGTGAAATGTACGATGATAATGCAATGAATGGCAATTGACAGGGTCGTCTTAAGAAATTTGAGGTTCCTGGGCTGGATTATTTTCGCGCCCCACCTGAACTGTAACTAGGAATACGAGAACCTGTGGCCCAACGAAAATGCCTACCTAATAAAATAATTGAGAAGCAAAAATTAAAGTCGCCTCTTCTATAATAAACGCCTTAAAATTCTGCAAACTGGCACTTTTTCAAAATAGGACTCAAGACCCGTAATGTAGGTAACATCTATTGAACACACAATTTAGGATTTCTCACTAATTGTCTCTGTATGGATATTCTTTGAACTGATATACATGTTTATGTAACGTTACAAAATCGATGACTGTCTAGTTTCTCTAGCCCTAATCCTTTTATTACTTTTAACGTATTTAAAAATATAATTAAATAAATTTTTCGGTTCAAAATTAAAATAAAATCAGTATAGTAAATTTTCAGGTGCCATTGAATGGCACCCCTGGGATATAGCCCAGTTAACCCACTGGATAAGACAGCCCTGGCAGCCGAGTGCGAAAATAGATGAGAACGTTCAAGTAATGTCAATAAAATGTCTACAATGAATCGCGCTGTGGTCGGCCATCTGCTACCAATGACGATTTGGAACACACAGTTGAGACCTGCATTCGTTCGAGCAGGAGATTCGAAGTTTCAAAGTTTCGATTGGATTCTCCACGTATTTCAAGATATGTGTGTTTAAAAATATATGCGCACCTTGATGGCTGGCAAGAGTTTAAACACTAATGAAGAAATGAAAAGCACCGTGAATATCTGGCTATCAGCAGAGGTCCTAAACATTTTCAAATTGCCCTTAAAACAAAGAGCTATTTCCAAATTCAAAGGAAAAATGTTTTCTGAAACTTTTGAATATTTTTCGTTTTTATTGCGGAAGTCGCATTACATAAAAACACGTGAAAATTTACTATTATATAAAAACCTTATGTTCATAATCTCAACATCCGTGTTGTAACTACGAAAAAAATACTCATAAACTGTAAACATTCTGTACCATAGATATTTTTCGAAATGTATAAAAATATATCTAAACAAAACGAATCGACCTTATAAAAATTAAATTAATCTAAATCAAATGCACTTTCTCCTTTTATATTTGTCACATAAGTTGAGACAAAAAGACATCCGACGAAGAGATTTTACGCGATATTAGCTAACATGCTGGAATATATTCATATTATTCATTGGAAATCCGTTCTTTACGATGTTAGGCCTTTGTATTTCTGTATTCCTTTGTCATTGAAAGCATCTTTGACACTAGAAATGTAAAAAAGAAAAACTTGTTTACATTCATGTAACCATCGGATAAAAAAGTGTTTCCAATGTTATGGAAGATTCACCACAATTTCTCGAATATAAAAATAGCGTGTTCAGTGTCACCATGCAGATCCACCTAACAGGAACACCTTCTTTGGCTGAAAATAATGAATAGAAATCCATGTATCATTATGATCCTTTCAAACACGTGCTGATTCATACATAAGCCACTAGCGCGATTTTTCAAACTTCTAAATCTCGAAAATCCGCTCTAAGGGTTCATATTTCATAGGGAAAGATGCTTAAGTCATTTTTTTTGTTGACATTTTGAAGAAAATGTACTGGCTTGAACATTTGGATAGAGGTTTTTGCTTTCTATAGTGAGAGCATTTCGAAACCGTTTGCAAGGCTAAAATGCTTGAGAGACTACTGTAAATAATCTTCAGTTTAAATGTCATTCACATGTATTTATGTATAATATTGTCATTTAGTTATAATATATGAAGCGGTATTGTAACATATGAAAAATGTACTAACAATTCAAGACTAATTCTGGGTCACAGAGAAATGGCATCCTATCTAAAAGTAGTATCAAATTAATCAAGTTTTATATTAGGATTGTGACATCAGCTTACCGCTTCTGCCGATAAACATAGACTTCGGAGAGCAATAATCATTTTCTTTGACTTATAAATGTGACAGAAAGATGAAATGTGTTAAGTACAAATACCTGCGCACTTTTCCTAACCAGAGTTTGAAAAAGGGACCTTGTCATCACCAGGTAAAGTTATCTTAAGAGAAATTTAGGTTTGGCTACAGAAGCCGCTTTGAAAAGGATTTAGGGATGAGTTCTGAAAAGGTTTGACTATTTTTGAGGTTGCATTAAATGAGATCAAACAAAAAATTTCAACTCGGTTTGTATCCGATTAGGGTGGTTTGTGGAGAGGGTAATTTGTAGTCGTATATGATTAGGATCGCCAAATTTACCTCTTTGATACGAGACGTTTAAATCCTAAATAAATAGAAAATGAAAAACGTCGGTAGGTAATGGTTCATTTTACTAAAAAAATGAATGATAAAAAAATCAATCAAGTTTAAGCAATCTAATAAAATGAACACGTAGAATAATAAAAATGATGCGAGGCTAATCCTTTTTAGCCCAGTCATATTTTAAAGTTGATTTTACTTTCTTAACTGTGTCATTTTCCTCTTTCACATAATCATAGAATTGGACGCAAGTCATTTTAAAATTATAGAAGCAAATCAAAATTGCTTCAATTCTCTCCAATTGTTTCAAAACGTGACAAAAACGGCACAAATAATAATACGGGACTGAGTAATGAAATACGGTGACGGTCCCGTACAATACGGGACGTATGGCAACCCTTCTTATGAGTATCCATGTTTTCCTTCATAGTATTCGGTAGCTGAAACGTAGCTTCGGATGACTATTGATTTGGTTGAAGAAGTTCCTAGGCAGTTTTTAGATGCAATCTTTCAATTTATCAGTTTTTAGATCGCGATGTATGACATTACTTCTCTAGTAAAGTGCACCATAATATGGAGAATTTTATTCGTTAGAATGTGAATTTTCTTTCTGTGTGATTTTCTTGAAAGCTCTGAGAAATAATAATAATTTTAGTTCATACTTGATTTATTTCAGTGTTCGTGTAAACCGATAAATGAGAGTCCAGACAGCATTTCGTTTCATTGAAACATGCATTTTATTTGTGTGCATAATAAATATATTTACAACACGAATAACATCCCCGATGTGTTTCGCTACTCATATATATATGATTTTTAAAAATCTGGCTTTAGACAAAATTAATTTCTCCTAGTTTTAATTAGTTTTACGTAGGGTTGACACCAAATTCTTACTCAAAAATGACCCCAAATCAATTTACCAAAAATCATCTTCAAATCGTCAGGACGAAGATTCTTTATCACTGAATTTGTTTAGAGTAACTAAAATTTAACATATTCTAACATTTTCCAAAACTGGTGTATTCGAATTTTGTCATTACATTCTTATTTAAAAACAAAAATTATACGAAATGCTCTGTTAGAAAAAAAGTAGAATTTGAGTGGAGACGGGGAATGTAGATTTTAAAAAAATAAGTATAACAGATCGTTTTATCATCTGACATCAGGAGAGGAAATTCGGATTTTGTTTGACCTTCCCGAAGATTTTTTTTCTTTCGTTTCAGAACCGTTCATAAATTTATAAGGATTCTTAGAAAACATTCTACCAACAATCTGGAATCAAAGGTTCGAATGAGTCCTTAACGTTCTGTTGTTAACTATTACTTACAAATACGGTATGTGAAATATCATTTTCCAACATTTCTACTCATTCTTAAACTGTTATATTGAGCTGATTTAGTGAAATTCAGTTTTCTACCTGGCAAAGATTTAAAATGAAACAAAATTAGTGAAACTCTTTTATCGGGCAAATATCTGATGAAAGCAGCTTGTGGATCACATTGAAAATTACGTGAGAAATCCTTACTATTTTTGAAGTTTAAATTTTGAGAAATGTTCTCTGGCCTGATCAGCTTCGATTGAAACAACTCTCAAAGTTGCCCGTTCAAGAGAGTGACTAATCAAAACAATTAGTGAACTGTGTTGTCGTAGGTGAGAAATTTTCCATTATAGAAGATTAATTGACTTTTGTCTGGCTAATTGCTGTTGTAAAACATTAATAACCTAACTTAATTACCAACGTGAAGCACCAAAGCATAGAAATATAATTTTTGTTAAGTAATTAAAATTCAATTTGGGAAAATTCCAACTTTCGGAAAGAAAACTTCTATGGTAGTTTATTTACTTCAGAAGTTTTCTCTCAAAATCTAAAAACTTTTTTTAAGTTGACTTCTTACTCAGATTCTGTTAATTTGAAGAGATTTTCTTTTCAAAAATCTGAATTAAAGATATCGGAACATGAACTGCGATATATATTAATGGAATTTCTGCCATGTACTTGGACAATATACATAATTTACAGTTATTGATTTTCAAATCAAAGCGATATTTTTATGTGTTAAAATGAAATTAAAATTAATAATTATTATTTGTGTGTTATTAACATATGAAGGATACAAATAAAAAACGATGAAATTTCTCTTTTTTAGTTTTGAAGTTTCGGCGCAATCACTCAACTCAATGGATGTAGTTTTATATCTATTTGCAAACCTCTAGGAAGATAAAATTCCATCAGAATTATACAACTACGTAAACGATGTTAAAATTAGACAAAAATTTTCACGTCAACTAAATTGGTGTTTAGTTTATATTAACATCCCGTTTTGAAGCAACACGAGGGCTATTTTGGGTCGGAACTCGTCATTTTGAACAAAGGTCAGATGACGAGGATGACACCTGAACTGGCACCCCTCTCTCCAAACAACTGGAACCTCATCGCTTTCCCCCTGGACCTTTCATATGTTAATGATGGACTGCTCAAGAGTTATAAAAAAATTCTTTTGAAATGTTATGAATTAAAGCAACTGCTATTAAAAGTATAAATGCTATAAAATGACAATTTTGAAGAGAAATGCATAGTAAAAGCTAACTGTATATTTGCTTATTAATTTATTTAATCTTAGTCGGCTCCAACCTACCCAAACGTGTGTAAGGCACATGTAAATCGGCAGATAAGATTCATAAAAGCATATATAACATAGATGCGTAGTAAACAGATAACATGGAATGGAATAGTTAAGTATAGAATTTAGAATAACGCAAAGAAAATACATAAATATTTAATATAAGTACAAAGAAGCAAAAGTTACTTATAAATATACACTGAATAATTAAACTAACTATTAAACTAAACAAAATACTAGCCGAAAGATAATAATAACTGATTTTTATTTAACACCCACTCCGACCCAGCCTACCCGGAAGGGTGTAAGGCACTAACACGGACCGGAGGAGACACAGAAATCATGAACTAAATTTTCATACTACACCCGAAACAGGGGTGGCCAAAAATTACAAAGAAATAAAATAATAACTTGTGAGTTCCATAGTATTAATATCATATAACGCGAAAGAAAATTTTAATCTGAAACTCGAGATGAATATTTGTTAAGGCGACCAGGGATCTTCGAAATCATTTTGTAAAATTTCCAACGAATCAATTTGAAATCTTGCAGGCACTAAGAGCACTATATAAGAAAACACACAAAATTTCACCGCAACATATTTATTTATTTCCGAGTAAGTAGTTTATATTACCGAGTAAGTAGTAGTAAGTATAGTTTAATTAATGACCTTTATGATAAATGTTCCAGGCGCTCCAAAATTACACGAAATCGCTCTAATTTTTTTTCATTAGTTAATCCTACCCTTTTCGAACAAAAATCAGGATTAATTCTTTATGTTTTAGAAGGGAATTTTAAAACGAACATACAAAATAAATCGAAACTATTGATTTCGAGAAAAAATATACCCAATATTTCATATGCAAGAAAATATGTAAGGTTTAATAACAAAATAAATTCTATGTGAATGCCAAAAATTCTTTTCCATATATGTTTTCAAACTTATATAAAATGTCATAAAATTTGAGCAAAAATTGAAGCCCCTGGAACATTTATCATAAAGGCTATTAATTGTTAGTAAACATTACATTTGTACCCAAAACTCATAAATAAATAAATATATTGCAGAGAAATTTTGTGTGTTCTGTTATATAGTGTTCTTATCAATGTCTGCAAAATTGTAAATTGATTAGTTAAATATTTAAAAAAATGATATTGATTGTCCCTGGTCGCCTTAAAAGAAAGCCAAAACCCGTAAAACTAATTTGGTTTGTTATTAATTGTCTGACTGATCACATCTTCAGTGTCTTGATCAGCAAATGTGAATCTCTCAGAAATGAATTTCAGCTCTAGTTTGAACGATGATGAAGAGTTTCCAGGACAACTTGAATGTGTATCGTACATAACAATCTTAGCCTTACTGATATAGTTTTGATAATAAATATACTCTGGGTATCAGCTGATATTTGATTAAAATTTTAAAGCAAAAACTGATTATGAAGTGCGTAATTTTAAGAACATGCTGATTTTGCTACTTATTACCTGATAGTCTGAATGAACATTGACCAAATCTTCAGCAAGTTTAGCTAATAAAATGTGAACCTTCCAGGAAAGAGTTTTCAGCGCGATGTTTAAATATTTTTAATAATAGGAAATAGATCTTAATTAGTAGTCTCAATCGTATTTGAGGCAAATTTGTTTTGAATTTAAATCTGTGTACTGTTTGTAGAATATTTCATACTAATATGAAAAAAAGCCCAGCGAATCATTTCAGAGATTTACGCAAAATCTGATAATTTTCTATCACAGATTTTTAATAGGCAGTGATTTAGTCATGACAGTTTCTGAAACCAATCGAATAATTCTCATTCACTAAATTATTTTCGAAAATTCTAAAAATAACTCCAACAATTTATAAAAGCGAACCTCGTATTTTGATTCCAAAAATTTAATTTTGTACAGCACTCTGGTTTATAATATTTTCTCCCTCATCCAGTCGAAAGTTGACTGCAATCGTCCCTAGTGGCCTTCATTACTGATGTTTATTATTAAATCGATATTGATTTCAAACGTCAAATGCCACACTGATTAGAACCAAACTTCACCAACTAATATGATGATTTTATTCACTCATAGCGAACCCCACTCTTCAAATAATTCCTGTCAAGCCGCTCACAGACACATGACGAGGCTTTCACGTGACGTAAGCAGGACAGAATTTTTGTTCAAAGGAAAAAGAAAGAAATGATTTTATCGACTGATTTTAATGCAACAGATTGTTTAAACAAATAAATCAAATTTCTATCAAAAACTTAAAAAACAGTGAACTAATTATGATACTAAACTTCAATCAAACGAATAATTTTCATTCACTAAATAGTTTGCAAAATTTCGAAAATAACTCCAACAATTTATGAAAACAAAGTCCATATTTTGAATTCAAAAATTTAATTTGTACAGCGCTAATATTATTTTATCCCTCTTGAAGACTCAAGTTTACGAATGCTATGCTTGCTAGCAGCTTCCATTACTGATGTTTATTATTAACTCGGTATTGATTCCAAACGTCAGACGCCATACTGATTAGGACCAAACTTCACCAACTAATATAATGATTCTATTGACTCACAGCGAACCCCACTCTTCAAATAATTCCTGTCAAGCCACTCACAGATACATGATGAGGCTTTCGCGTGACGTGTGCAGGACAGAAATTTAGCACGAAGGAAAAAGGAAGGAATGATTTTATCGACCGTTTCTGAATGCAACAGATTCTTTCCCAAGTAACAGATGTCAGAAATTATTTCCTTGGCTCTTGAAGAAGACTAATAATAGTGATTCAGCTTGAGTGGCGAGAAAAAGTTTCATTTTTAAGAAAATAGAGGAGTAGGGAAAGTATAAAGTTTCTTAGGTTTTCTTAATGATTTCAGACGCTTTTGGTGAAATGGACTTTGTAATTAAGTTGTTTTAAGCGTGGGTCCACAGGAAAGAAGTTATGTCAACGTCATGGCGGACTTATAAATCATCCCTGGTGATAAATTAGGTAATCTATCATCGCGTGCACTTTTATGCTTTGAAATGAAAAGCACTTGTGATTCTTAAAATGGCGAGAAATAGCTGGAATTGGAATCACTTTAAGAATTTTTCAAACGAATCAAAACTTTAATTTTGGAGAAAGGAGACGCTTACCAGTGCCGATAGTGAAAGAGAATTTGTTTTACGGTTGAATTCATCACACTTTAATCCTTTATAGGTTTTGCTGCTGCTAATATTATAATTAATTAAAACCGATGTGCAATTTATGTTCTTTTCTTAGCCAAATTATTCATTTTATTGGAACTATATATGCGCATATATATATTCTATATCATCAAAGCAGTTTTTATTCAACAAATTGTATTCTGCATATCAATGTGTCATTTAATAGTTTATATTATTTCAATATCTTTTATTCGCTTAATTACGGATAGACGAAACCGTAAATGTCCTTTTTGAGACGGTATTTCGATGAAGTAAGTGTTTTTTCCTGTTTTCATATCACTGGGAAATATGGAAAAAGATTCCATTTCTTTAATCTCCTCAATAGCCTAACCACAAAAATGGGTTGATACAACAAAGGCAAGGAGATGAAATGATTTGCCGAGTGATTACAAACTCCAAAGATTAGCCATACAAGAGGAAAGAAACTGCAATGTGTTTGTAGTACGACAGTTGTATCATCTAGAGCACAGA